>BGPR01013079.1:23897-42855 GCA_013235015.1 Araneus ventricosus
GTGTGTGTGTGTGTGTGTAATAATCTCACTTACTTTTATTTCAAATTCTAATATTATATATTTTAAAGTCTTAATGTATTCCAAAATCACTTTTCTTAAACTCCAGTTTCGTTCTGTTTCCCGAGATGGAGCTATATTAAATCCCTCGTCTTGGCATATTTATTACTAAAAGAATATTTTAATCGCAATTTTAAAAGCATCATTTGAGTCATGTTGGAAATCATTTCTGTGAGCTGCTTTAGGATTGATTCAAAATACTTGAAATGCGAGCATCCGAAGACGACGGCGGAATGCGCTCAACTGGTTGTAGGTGGGGCGTGGTTTCAGCTTTAGCGGATGACTTGGCTTGGAGAAGGAGCGGGCGGAGAACCAATCCTGTAGCTTGCTTCCTTGCGAGAGGTGGGGTTTTCACTTACTCTAAGGCCGCTTGATTTCTTCATGCATCGGAAATAGCAGGTTTAATATTTATTCTTCTTGGATTGCAGTTTTCATTTAACTCGGGAAAATTTGGTGTACAGGGACTTCTGGGATTTCTTTAAGGTGGGTTTACAGGCGAACAGTAGAAAACCGACAGTAGGTTGACGCATGCGCAGAATCATAAAAGTTTTAACCGGGCCACGGCAAGTCTCTGTCCGAACTTGACAGCGACATCCTACTGTCGGTTTTACTGTTCGCGTGTAAACCCCGCTTTAGGGCGATTTCTTGGGTTTTTAGGACAGCCAGAGAAATTAGCGGTGTGATCTCCTCTGCAGTTGCAGCACTTTGCTGGTGCTTCTCGTGGCTTGGCGCACGTCTTAGATTCGTGTGGTCCTGCACATTTAACGCAGACTGGATCTCTCGTACAGAATCTAGAATTATGCCAGAAATCCTGGCACTTGAAGTATTGATCTAGGGTACCTTTGCGGCGTCTATTTTCACACGATAATGTTCAACGCAACCGACTTGATAGATTTCAGTAATGTTGCGTCTTGATTTAGGTAGCATCACAAGGAATAAGTTGAAGGGGTTACCTGTGTCTCATTGGAATGACTAGTGTGGGTTTTAGGCCGAGATTCTTCGGTTCTTCTGTAATTTCCTCAACTTTGAAGTTGGCTGGTAGTCCACTAATGACGATTTTGAGTTGTTGCTGTTCAGGGAGTTCAAAGGTGCATGATTTCAATTTTTCCTCAGTGATAAGGCGCTGAAACTTTCTGTGATGCTCCGCAGTCTCAGGGAATACTTTCAAGTTGCTTCCAGGGAGAAGTTTTCCTATGATCTTGGATTCACATTTTTCCGTAAATTCCTTTAGCAGAGCTGTAGCATCGAGAGGTTCATCAATAACGATGGGAGGGACATAGTTTCTTGACTGTTTCGCCGATGAATCAGGGATAACATTTGAGTCATTACTTGGGCTATTTTAAGAATTTTTCTTAGGGGAATTTCGCAGGATGGGGTTTTCTTCGGCATCAATGAGCGCGTTTTTAACGATCTCGTCGACTTCTGACATGTCATCGTCTGAAACATCACAGAGAGCGATGGTGTAAAATCTGTTAAAAAGCATAGTTTCTTCAGGTTCCATCTTCTTCGAAGGTCTGGAATGGGAGTGAATTCATGATTAAGCAAACATAATCATAGCAGCATGATCGCCGTCTCCCGTGCAGGAATGAGTGCGCAAGCAAGACTGCTTCATAGTTCTTTCTGCTCTCTTATAAAGCAGCAAATGTTGTAAACGTAATCGTAATCGTAGATTTTAATCACTTTTTATTCAGACGCATAACATTGAGTATATACGAACAAAAGCACAATTATTTACAAGGAAACAGAATATTTACATTCAAAGGCATAGCAAAATGGTTCGTAGTTGGAATTCCTTTTTAAACATTAAACTAAACAGAAAACTAGTTGCCATAATCTTAACTAATTTACCAAACGGTAAAACATGATCAAATGAACTAAAACAGGAAGTGGATAATATAATAGTGGCAGCATTCTCCCACCTTTTGCATTGCGGACATTACAAAATGTCACTAACAATAAAGTTAGTTCCTCAGTTACAGTCGATGACGTCAGGAGTCACCACAAATACATAAGCAGGCTATTGATACATTTTATAAAATAGAAGTTTTTTGTGGTTATGGCAACAAAATGACGCAAGATGAAAAACAAACACAGAGAAAAACTTTCCATTTTTCCTGCGCTTTTGTTTATATGTGTGCTATTGAAATATGAGAAATAAATCTCCAGTATAAAAAGCGGCCTTCTATCATTTTTAGATCTGAGTTCGAGACAAGATAAGCTGACCGCTACGTATTTTCGTATAATTATTAGTAACATCGTTTATGTAAAGTAAGTGAAGTTGGTTTGTTCTATATTGTTTTAAGTAGTCAACTCTTTGGTCAAAGTTATCTTTAAAAATCTATCCGAATATCCATGGCAATGATGTTTTTAAGGCCTTAGAAAATTTTATTCAAATTCATTATTTAATTGAATTTATAAGCTTTATAGAATATTTTTTTAGGTACAGCTTTGATATACGGCATCACTGGCGATAATTTTATTTTGGCCACTTTTCTCCTCAGCTTCCATATAGGACCCCGTTGGCGATATTTTGTTTTGTCGACAAAAAATTCGCCAATACAAGATTATCGCCAGTGATGCTGTATATGAAAGCTGTTCCTCTTTTTATTTTCATGTCTGGATTGGATTTGCTGTATTTATCAAAATAACCACCGATATTTTAAATATACTTCAAAGAACTAAAACGGTCTCTAAAGTGGACTGCTTGGCTATTTTTGCGGTCCTCTTTTGGCGATTACTCGCAAAACGAGGCAATCTTGAAACCTTTTTTTCCTTCACATTTGGCGAGTTTTTTAAAGGTTGGCGCTATTATTGCGAGTTAAGCAATAAGACCGTAATGTGTTTTTAAGTCATATTTAGGTTTTACCCCAATTTATTCATCTGTGTTATGGTTCTTTCCGCTTATTAAAATCTATAATCCGGAACACCCACTTCGCCATAGCATATTAATTTGCCCTATTTCCAACACAACCTCGAGTAAGATAGCTGCTCGTGTAAATATGTTGGCGATGGGGCGACTTCGTGTCCGCTTCTCATGCTGAAACTGCTGTCAACCCCAAGAAGTCCAATGTCCTTATTCTTAGCGCCAATTTGTTTACGTGCACCAATTTCATGAAACAAATACAGAGAGGTATGCTTAAAATTGCATCTTTTGCGGCATAAGGTTGTTGTACTCCGTACAATTTATGCTCATGTTGGCACTGTCAAGCTAAAGTTTAGTTTATTTATATTAAGTGGACACATTATCCCAAAAAATGGCCAAAATAGAATTTTTATTTTATTAGCTTATTTCGATGTTCTGATTGTCCTAATTATTGTATAAAAATTTCATCTTTGCACTTTTAATGCTTCAGAAGTTATTAAGATTTTTAATTACATGACTAATGAAAAACATGCGCAAATGATAACTTTAAATGGCTTTTTCTCCATGTCAGACTTTTCTGCACTTTCATGTTTTTAGAATGCTAAGGTTTTTTTCCTTTTTCAGATAGAGCTTTCAAACTTTTTGTACTCGTTTATCGTTATGTATATAATCAAACTGTGCATGTAATAAGCATTCAGTTGCTGTTTTTTATATGCAAGATATAAGATGAGGTATTGCTAAATTTAATCATTTTTCACCATATAATGTAGTAAAATATCCATATTTAAGCGAACATTACTTGCACTTTAAATTCCGTGCAAAGTTTTGTGTAATATATGTCAGTGAATCTACAAATAAAATTTGATGCAAAAATAATAAAGACATAATAAAGGGTCTTTCTCTGGTATAAGTAAGAAGCAAATAATTCTGACATTTCTTAAATTTTTTAGAAAGTAAGAAAATTTGAAACATACATTAATAAAATCACAGAAAAAAGTTTTATTTTGTTTAAAAATTTCCGCCCACATCCTATAGTCAATTCGGTCCTGGCCTGGGGCCCTACTCAGAGGCGTCGCCAGCGTGGGCAGGGGGGCAATGCCCCCCCCGTCGGTGATCGCTTGCCCCCCCCCGTCGGCGAGAAATTAAGACTTTCGTCGGGAAAAATCTTTGCGATTTTGGGAAATGTTGAGAGCAGGGTATCAAGGATTGATTAACGGTTAGATCAGCAGAATGGCCGACAGTCTTTTAAGTTGTCGTCCATTCGGCCGGTAGTTCGCATCACATTTGAAAGAATAACCGACAAGGCGACAAGTGAATCAGATGTCCCATTTTGTGGACTGTTTTCGGTCGGTCGGCTAAGAGACCAACAAGACGGATGAAAATATTTATGCTTTGTTTTTTTCTATCGACTGTTTCGATCACTTTTCTGTGGAATTATTAGGTAAAACTCAAGTATCTGTATTGCACAAGAGTGTGGATACACATAGTGGTAATTCCTCTCAATGGCCATTTTTGTTCGACGTGGAATTTTTCGGCCCATAGTCATAATGTTAAAATGAAACCTATTAACGGCCACTCAAACCTCTCTGAACAGTTGGGTTTGTCGCGCCTTCAACTTCAATGAAATTCTTTCTTTTTGTCTCTCCGACCGTAGACATTTTATAAAAAGAAAATTGAGGAAAGAAAGAAAAAAATTCATACACTCAAAAATAACGCCTGAAATCAGATAGAAATTAATAATTCCTGTCCCAATGTGAAGAGAAGAATGAATTTCGGACTCTACAGGGTGTTTGGGTAATAAAGAGTTCATTTTTACCCTTCAGGTGCTGATTCGAACTCTGACAAAAACATTTGTTAGTGTGGTCACGGCTATCAGTGAATTAAACTTTCAGCTCAACGACTTTAGGAAAAATAGACGATATTATTGCCTTTCCTCAACAACTACCGACAAAATAATTATAGATATATTTTTACAATTAAAAAAAATTGAAAAAGTGACCTCCGAAAGAGCTGAAAGACCCAAGCAAAACACAAATTTTATCTTATTTCTAAAAACGAAAAAAGAAAGAAATAAATAGAGAGAAATTTTCGGATCAAGTAACTTTCTTTTCTTTGGATAATTTTTAAAATTAGATTTATCAGAAATGACGAATCAGGTCTTATTTAAATGTGTGTGTGCGTGTTTTGTACTCCCACTCCCAAACATAATAACCTTTTAGAGCGGCCAATTTTCCTCGGAACGGTGGTTGACCACTCTAGAGATGTTTCGGTGTATTACATACTAGCCGCCCTCTTCGACCAGCTTGTTAGTCGGGAATATAAATTCATTTGAATCTCATTGTTGTGTGAAATATTCATATGGTTCGCCATTTTATTTTGTAAAGTCGGCTGGTGAGAAATTGAATACATACATGACTCATTAAAAATTCCATCGGCAGATCATATCCGGTACTTAGGGTTGCAATTAAAAAAAAGTTTGTCAACTTTGGCGCTTGCTTACTATGGCTACGGATTATGAAGAAGCCAACCATTGACAGCGGATAATGTTAGAACAAGCTGAATGCAAAAAGTGGCAAAAGATGAAAAACTGGGGGTTGGCGATTTTTTGAGGAGGACGAAAAAGTGAATAATAAAAAAAAAGGGCAGAATGGAAGTTGGTAGCCGGCGAAGAAGGATAAACGTTGTTTGTGGATGAGAAAAAAAAAAGTGATCGAAAACGACGCAACTTGGCCGGATGATAATGACATGCCATTGTCTTAAGGCGCCCCCGACTGCGTTCCTATGTCCCAAATAAGTCACTCATGTTATTAATTTTTGGCGATCAATAACATTAAAATATAGCAGCAGACCCCGATAGTTATTTGAGTAAAAAACATAAAAGCTCACCAGCCATCCTAATTTTAACTTATATTGTCATTTCGGTATTGTGAATATGTTGCAAATAAATTCTGTGTATTATACGTAACTAGCTTACTTTTGAAATCAACTATAAGATCTAAGCTAATATTTTTAGGAGAGTCACGAATTTGGAGGATAAACGTAACATCATGTGCATAATTTGATTTTCATAGTTCTCTTGAAAAGCAATTTTAAACTTCAAATTGTTACAGACAATTCACCCCGTGTTCTTTGTATCTGTTCTGTTCATTGTCTACATGAACGTCCCTAATGGAATCAAGTAACTGCACGTGTCATCTAACATCTAATTGCACGTCGTCGGCACCTTTCTTAGTCCTCAAGCAAAATACTTTCAGAATGCTAGCTGGATTAAAATATGCTGATGGAAAGAATTAAAACACAACAACCATAATCATTGAACTTTCTAAATATGTTTCCACATATAATTATTACCTTAGAGGAATTCGTTTACAGATTTAACAGACAAATTGATGAAACAAAAAGAAAGTTAAATCTATTAGAACATTAACTTAGCTTTCAATAATGGAAGTGAAACGCGGAATTAAATATTATTTGGCAACGATTTGAATCAGATTTGCAACAATGAAAAGTACTGTTTAAAATTATGCCTTAAAATATTTTTACAAATTTATTAGAATTAGAGGAAAAAATACGGCATCTTCATTGATATCATTAAAATGACGATTTTTTAAATTTTCAGATGGTGGCTGGTACTGATCAAAAATACTATTTTAAACTTGCGCAATAAACGTGGAGCATTCTGATTTGTTAGCTATGCTTGCAAAGTGAGATGAATTGGTAAAATCGGTCCAGTCGTTGAGACTGGGAACACAATCAAGGTTTCCTCTCCTAGAGAATGTGTAAGGAAGTAGTGCTTTTGCGATTTTTCTCGAAAATGAAGAATTGAGATGGAGAAGCAACCATTGATAATGTATCTAGGGTCGTGAGCTTTCATATAAAATATCATTGAAATGGTAATTTTTTGAACTTTCAGATGGTGTAAAAAGGATTTTTGTGCTGTAATATTTTCGGAACTTATTAATGGAAAACGCTAAAATTTCGCTTAATTTTTGATTAATTAAAATTCTAAATAAAATTTCAAAAAAGGGCTCCTCCGAGGTGCTCATTCCCACCCTCCAAAGTAGGTTTGTGCCAAATTTCGTAGCTCTAGGTCCAGCGGTCTGTCCTGTAGAGAACCAATACACACAAAAACACTCACATTCTTCTGTATTATTATTAGATATGAAGATATTGCTTTTATAGGTTTCAAATTTGTTAATATTTATTTTTAATTGTCTCGGCTATTATTTTATTCTGTTATGAACTTTCGAAAATAATCTGTAATTTTTTTTCAATATCAGTGCGGTACATTTCATTTCCTAAGAGATTTGTGTTCATAATCTTCATTTTCTATTATTGCTAGTCGTTCAGTCAGACAACTCTTATTGCACCGACGTTATGCAAGTAGCTAATTATTCCAAATAATTAATTATTATAATCAAATTCGCAAATTAATACTTAATTATCTTTAATTAAATACAAAATTAATTATTATCTGTTCTTTTGAAGTTACCTAAATTAGAAAAATTTTGCTTGCCGTCGAAGATGTCCTGCCGCCCCGTCGGAAAATTTCTTTTAAGTTGTCTAAAACATTCTCAATTTCCTTTGGACACCTCTTGAAGAGGGTGTGATGGAAAACCAAAATCAGATAAGATAGTTGTATAGCTGATACATTATTATTAGGGATGTTTATATTTATGCTTGCTTGTCTTTGTAATTTTTGGAATGTTGTGTTAAATGTTAATCCGAATTTTTTATTACAGATGGTACAGAAGTCCTCTCATGCTCTTCTTTTAGTGTAATCAACAACTGTCTTCAGTTTCGAGCATTCTTTTCTGTAGGTAAGGCCGGCAGCCAGTTCTCTAAATCTTTTAAATAACGCTGTGACTCTATTTCCTTTTATTCTCAATTCCTCATTCCAAAATTTAAAATCCTTAAAATTACGAGCTGTTTTTTTCCCTTAAATTAAATTAAGTGATTAACATTAACCTTCTGATTCCTAAGACCATTGGAACAGAGAAACCTCCAAATACGGGAACGCCCGAGTTCCTCGTTCAAAGATAACCAGAATTCACTTCCCCCTCAAAAACCGCAATGACTCTCCAAATTCTAAGAATACCCTCTATTCCCCAAACCCTTCTGGCCGAACCACTCTAACGAAGAAAGCGCGCGCTGCGGGTGTGAAATCAATCACACTTAATGAGAGGGGTTGGAAACTTCACAGGGATATTCTCGGCTATTATTTTATTTTGTTATGAAAGTTAGATAATAATCTGCAAATTTTTTTCAATATCAATGCGGTACATTTTATTTCCTGAGATTTATGTTCATAATTCTTCATTTTCTATTATTGTTTGTCGTTCAGTCAGACAATTCTTACTGCACCGACATTTAGCTAATTATTCCAAATAGATAATTATTATAATCAAATTCGCTAATTAATACTTAATTACCTTTAATTAAATACAAAATTAATTATTATCTGTTATTTTGAGGTTACCTAAATTAGAAAAACTTTGCTTGCCCCCCGGTCGGAAAATTTCTGGCGCCGCCTCTGACTTTTGGGCGATCTTACTCCGCAGATGTATGATGCGAGTGAATGAGAACAGCGTTTTTCCGGAGTTCTTTCTTGGATGCGTTTTTCTTTTAGCCGCTCTTGACCGATGCTTATATTCGTTTTCTTCTGTAGTCGTAATATTTTGTTTTGATTCGAAACTTGTGTAATCTACACTATAAAAATTCGAGAGTAAACAAATGTCTATATACGTGAGGCTATCTTCTAACGAACCTCTAAACGCACAAACGCACCGAAAGTACCAAAAGATAGGAAATAGTCCAAGGAATTCATGTTGACCATTTAAATTTCGAAATTACAATTAGCTAAAAAGATATTGATTAAAAACGCCAAAAGGAATGACTGGCCTTCCCTTGTAATGTCATCTATCGAGCAGAGACTCCGAAGAACGGCAGGGGTCCATTTCGATCGTTTTTAAAAATGCTATCCTTCCCTCCATACTAAAGTTAAACAAAAAAATAATTCCGGAATCAGATAGACCATTCTTTCCTCCAGGAAACTGTATAATATTTTTTTACAAAATAACTATTTTCTGTATCTTTTGCGATTTTTTTTTTAAATAAGTCGATTTCGACGTGTTGTTGCGGACTGAATGTTTGAACCGCCCTTGTTTCTTTTTCTCATCATCGTGATTGATCGTCCTGGGAAAGTGCACGCTTTGTTCTCTTCGACCGAGTAATTTTAAAAATCGGATTCCCAAAACTTATTTTTTTTACGTTTTTTCGAAAATTACTCGAAATTCGACTTAAACATTTAATGACTTCGCAATTTCTTGAAATTAATCGTACGAAACCTTTTCCGTGTGTCTGGATACATTATCCATGTTTGGACCGAAGATTAAAAAAGTCCTCCAAAATTGCGGATTTAAAAAAGTTTTGTGTGTTTTTCGTCTAATGATCTTTTTTTAAGGCTTTATTTATACGATTTCTTTCTTACATTTTTGAAGTTAAAAGTTACCGTAGTGTGTTATCGGTGTGTGAAATTTGGAAGCTCTTACTTTAAAATTTCACCCATAAAAAAGTTTAAAACTTCATACATCCGCAAAGTATTTATGTAGTTCAGAGGCCGTCACGTGACCCTCTCCGCCAGGGAATGGCGCAAACCGCAGCAACGCTGGAATGGCTGTTCGACAGTGAAATTACGTCATAATGTGTCACTAACTTCTTCTCTCCGCCGAGGAATGACTCATTTTTCGAGACAGTCCGTGCAACGCTGACGTCTTACAATTAGATTCTACATGGAACTGACAGTAAGGAGAACATGTGCAAAGCTTCTAAAAAAGCACGGGTTAAATGTCTATCACAATTTGAATTTTAAAATTGTTAAGAGAATTCTTATCAAATTATGCATCAAGGATTCAAATGAAATAATTTTTCAGTGAACAAGTTGGTCGTCGAAGGCGGCTAGTCTTAAATACAGCTGAAGTCTAAAAATTCTCACCAAATTACCACCACCATATTAATTCATATTTGCAATTAAAACATGCGCATTTCTAAGTAAACGTTTGTTTGACATTTAGAATGCAGACATTATAAATTTTTAAAAATGCATTGGTTGGGGGGAGCACCATATTGTTGACTTGCCGGTTGGTAAAATTACTTCGTGTAGCTTCTGCCCTCTGTTGCCAATAATCTGAGATAACTTCAGATTGTTTATTTTAATTATCAAAGTACAGTCCCACAACTTCGGCCGTCCTGTAAGACTTGATTTTTCTCATTCTCTCTTAGGTGTGATGGATTGGAAAACACTTTACGGAGGTTGGACAGTCCCAGCTGAACCTTCAGATGATTGTCAAGAATCCACCATGTTTACATTTTCTGAATCCCAAGAGTTCATAAATATATACATTGAACCACATTTGTTCTGGATCCATATATTTTATGTAAGTAATTTTAATTATCTTATTAGTTTTAACGCATTCAGGGACGTACAGTGAGCGATTTAATAAATCTAACTGGACAAAAATACTTTAGTTAGTGAAACACACTGTGACGTAGTGAGTCAAACAGCTTAGTGCAGTATTTTCTGGTGGGCTAATCCCAGTCAAAGAAAACCAATGGGATTATGTACAATTAATTTATTTACATAGTCTTGGCTAATATAACTGCACACATATTACTAATTTTACACAGGGATTCTTCGAACTTCATGTCCTTCTCTTTTGGCAAAATTCACGCACGTTCACTCTCAGCGTCCACCTCCCTCGGTCTCATCCGGCGACTGCCCTGGTCATTGAACTCCTTCCCTCTCTTCTCCACCCCTTTTCTTCTGTCCCCCGTCTTAGGGTGGGTGGGAGAAATTTCGTCTCTGGCTGAGTGACGATGTCACAGTTAGTGAAACACACGTATAAGTTTTAATATGGTCGTTATATTGATTATTATTATCCCCCCACTTATTTAGGGAAAGATTACATTTTTATTATATTTTCGCTCCTGAAACTAGGAATTACAAGAAAGCAATAATGTTCGGGAAAATTAATTAATTTTTAATTAAATTTGTGTAAATAATTTGCGTTTAAATTTGTAAAAGAACGATATAAATATTTAATACGATGTATGATACTTATATCATATATGATATTTATACATTCTTATATAATACTTTTATTATTATGATATTTATATGATACTTATTACATTCGCGCGTCCGCTGTAAGGTTAAATTCTAATACAATTATCGTGTCAGCAAACTTTATAATTTCATTGTCGCTTAAAAAAAAAAAAAAATTATCGTTAGTTAATGTCATTGTCGAGAAGAAAAAAAAAACAGGCAAAATCAATAATATATATTTTTCTGTTTCGATTTTGGTTTTCAAAACTTTTTATGTCATTGTTGGCCTCTTTTCATTTGTTAAAGTCATTGTCACAATATTTAAGACGTAAAATCAACAAATTAAATAAATTACGCCTGCCTCAGTTTCCACGGGCCGAGAGAGCTGTTGAGAGCTGGGGATCCGCTTTCTATAATATAATTATTGAATTCATATCCGATGCAAAGGAAGAGAAAGCCACTGAAACGAACACGTCTTTTATTGATGGTGGCGAAATCGCTTCTGCTTACTTACATTCTCCCCGCGCAAACTGTTGCCTATAACAAAGCAATGGATATGTACATGTGTGAGCAATGGATATGTACATTAAGTGTTATTTAGCAAGTTGTGTTGCGGTAGAGTGTTTTAAAGTTCACTGTGTTTAGTGTTAAGTTTTAGTATTAAGGTTCAGCTTTTTTACAAACTAATTATTTTAGATAAAATTCTTAAATTCGTAACAAAACCACAAACATAAAACTAGAACGGAATTAATTGTTTTTAAACTTTACAGATAACGATAATTTTCTCGTTGATTTTCATCATCTTCGTCGAAATATGGAACAACGGAAGTCAACGTAAACTTACAGGTAACACATTTTTTCGCACCTACTCGTATTTATGTAGGAGGACACCTAAGGAACTCTAGAAACCAAAACGAAAATCATAGTCCTAGATGTAGGGTAGAAGAGACTGAATTCAAATTCTTTGTTGATGCTAACGGTGAACGTCTCCGATGTAGACGAAACTTTTGGTATATAAGGGCTCTCTGGGCGAGTGCTCATGACGATTGGGACAGGGACTGGATGTAGAGGACTAACAGAAGATTTCTTCTGCACCAGAACTGTTGTAGACGACTACAACATACCTCGAAGCTGTGAAAATTTCTTGCTGGCGATAACTTTTCACTAGGATGGGAAGATTTCTTTACTTTGGCATCATTTCAGATCACTCAGGAGTAATAGGTGTTTTTTCGATGAGTGTCTGCAGCAAGTAAGCCATGTGGTATATGGCTGGCGTTTTATTTTAATTTCCAAATAAAGGCTGAGTAATTCAAGATTCAAAATTTTGCCTTTCGTATAATCCGCACCAAAACATCAAAAGTATAAGAGAATGAAGGGCCTGTAAAGTTCAAAATTAAACAACAGGAATGGCTCGTTAAAATTAACTCAAATCAAAATAATTCATTTTCAAATATTCAAATTAATGAAAATGGCTTGTTAGAGTTAATTCAGATGAATAATTCAAAATTCAATATATCAAAAATATATCACCTTTTCCTTAATCTTTTGGAAAACAGCGAGAACTTGTTTAACGTCCCAATAAAAGTATGCATTTGTTGAAAAGAAATTTTTCAAACATTAACTTGCCAAATTTGGTATTAGATTTAACAAGATTAAGAATTAACGGCTGTCAATTAATTAATTAACATAATTAATTCCTATAATTAACTAATCTAATTAATTATATATAATTAACAGATGACAGCATGGGACCATCCAAAACATTGGATAGTGGGATTTAATGTCTTTGAATAGAGAACAACTTTTTTTTGTAAATAAAACACAAATGTCCATTAAAATGGACGCGGGTCTCAAGAGGTTAACCTCTTAATATTCTCGGTACCTAAATGGTTACTTTTGTAAAGCGCATGTTAAATTAAAACATATGGTACCCATCTGGGAAAGACTGTTTAACTGGTGAAAAAAGGGGTGAGAAGTTTTGGACGTTATTGTACAGTGTTTTGAAATCTAACGCAATTAATTTTACATAGTGTATGCATGTGTTGAATACATATGAAAATGAAAATATGTTAGTCAAAATGGAGTATATTATTTTTCTATTATATTTCAGCTGCATGTGTAGAAACAAAAAGTATCTCGAATGAGAATTTTTTAAGAATTGATATGATTTCGCGTCAAATTGACGCTATGATGGAAGCTTTCAACATAAATTCAGGTAAATTTGAAGTTCATATTTAATGTTGTTTCCTGGTATATATTTTGAAATAATTATTTTTATCATGTAATAATTATGTAAAATTAATTTTATCATGTCATGAATACTGACAAATTTGTATAATATACTTAAATCCCACTATAATATTTTAATATGTTTTATATATATAGATATATAAATAGGTGAGAGAGAGACCTCGTCATTTTGAACAGGGGTCACATGACTAGGACGACACCTGAGCTGGCACCCTCTCTCCAAACTGTCGTCTCACAGCAGAGGGAGAAAGTTTCACCCCTACCTATGATTTAACAGGCAACACAGTTACTTCAGAGTCACAACTACCATTTCAGCCAGGTGGCATTTCTTTCTCAAAGGTTCAAAAGATCGCCCGACCCTCAATCACACTAATCTATTTCAAACTTCACAAAGGCCGGTTTGGCAACCGGGCCTGAAAAATATCACCTTTTGCATTCTCCTAAGAATACGGCATTGTTCTCTCCCAGACATGTTGGCTAGCCTGTCCATCAACGCTGATACCACCTGCACCTGGGATGGTCTCCGTGACTATTCGATTTATTGTCCTCTTCCAGACAGATAACATCTGTAACCCGGAATGGTCTCAGTGAATAGGAGATTTCATCACACTACCCTAGTCACGCCACAAAACTGAACGTTAATTTCGCTAATGTTTGGTTTGCGTACTTGTATGATTCAAACTCAACTTGAGTACGTCACAATATCCTCAAGAACATAGTACAGTTGAGCAGAGCCACTGCTTTTTTTCTTCCTATAATGATGTAACCATTATCAAATGCCCCCAAATTCATAAATATAAGGAAAGGTGTGAGGATCCTTTTCGTTATTATTTATTTATTCAGAAAATTTGCTTGAACAGGTTCCCGGTAGGAATATAAAATACTAGAAGCTTCGTCTTTTTAATTCTTGTTTGGATACAAGAAAGAATATCAGCAAGAATTACAAGAAGCCATGATAATTTTCAGAATCCGAAAAAAGAAAGTAGCATAGACTTTCTGAATTCTAAACATTAAATATTTTCCTTCTCGGCGCCGTCACCCCAAGACTAGCGCCCGGGCAGTCTCGATATGTCTCGACCAACTGTGTAGCTCGCACTGCACCGTCGGTTGAGACATACTCTCTGTGCAACTTTCTTCTGTTAATTACAGGAAGGATATTTTCGTTGCAACATCGAATTTGCGAAATCTGGTTTGCTTTGTTAAACTTCAATTTTACTAACCGAAATTTTTTGCCGAATTTCTCATTTTAATGTAACAAGCTTGGCGTACACAATTCGAAATATTTTTACGATCTGCAAACAACGAAAACGGGAAATAACGAAAAAATGTTCGACTTATTTTTTTAATCGACATATGCTTCCCCTTAAAATCACAATTTTTCATTCAACTTATTTTCACAAAATTGCTTGTTTTTAAAACATGACCGTTTGCCGATTAATCGCATTGGTTATATAATCTCATGTATATCATGCCGACTCTAAACAAATAGACAGATATTCAAAAAAAATGTATGCGCTGATTGCTCATCGATACAAGAAAAGACCATTTTTGTATCTATGGCAATAACCCGATTTTGACGACGCATAATAATAATAAAGCGGAATCGGCATGTTTTGCGAGTCGCAAACTTAGTTTTGCCGATTTCGCACGCAGAAGTTTTTTACTTCGATAAATAAAATTTTCATACCGTTGAAATCATATATTTTCAAATACTAGAAATAAAAAATGATATTCCATTATTTTCTCAAAATTTGCCGATACGTCTGGCCAAAATGCCGACTTCGGAAAAATCTGGGGAGGGGGGGTCCCATCCCCATCACCCCCACGTGCCTGTACTGAGTTTTTAAATATAAAGCATTTAACTTTACATAGTGCATGCATGATGTGTTGAATACGTATTAAAATGTAAATATGTAAGCCAAAATGGAATATATTATTTTTCTATTAAATATCAGGTGCATTTTTTGAAGAAGCTATGCGGATCTCAAATAAGATGGACTCAATTTCTCTTCAACTTGAAATGATACGAGAAGCGTATGAAAAGTATTTAGGTAAATTTCAAATTTATATTTAATGTACTTTTCTGGAAATATTAGGTGTCCCAAAAGTTTATAGAATATATGACATTTCAACAAAAGGTGCTCAATACAATGTTATTAATAGTTCAAAGTCTTTCCATTTTTCATTATGACATCGTATACACGTTTTTCCATCGACATAATTAAGGTTTGTGATATCTCTGGTTCCAAGTTGTACCATGCACTTTCAATGGCTGTCTTCAAGACATTCACTGAATAAAATTGCCCTCCATTCTCATATACCTTCCGAGGCATAAGGCTCCACACATTCTCAATTGGCTTTGGATCAGGGCTCATCGGTGGGCACTCAAGAACAGTAACATTTTTCGAGTTTAAATAATTTTTCGTAGCACTGGAGGTATGGGTGGGAGCATTATCATGCTGATATTCCCAATTTCTTCCCCCTATGTTTTCTGCAAATGGCATAAGATGATTTTCTAGTGTTTCTTTGTATTTAGGAGAATTCTGTCGGCCATCTAAAAAGGCCAAACCCACTTGACCGTTGAAACCGAAAGCCGCCCACACCATCACAGATCCTACCGCTTTGCCGACTGAAAAAGCTCCTGGGTTCTTTTCGTAAATCATGCCAATATTTTATATTCCCGTCAGGTCCAACGAGGTTCCATTTTTTTCATCACTAGAAAGGACAGCCATCCATTTATCGCCTTATGACATACGATTACGAGCCCATTGTAATCTCTTACTAGTGTGAAGCTTTGAGAGTGGTAATCTGCGAGCCATTTTTGCGTGGACCATATAACCAGATTCTATAATTCGTCTACACTGTAAAAAAAATTACTGTAAAATTCAATTTTTACCGTAAAATTTTACAGTAGAAAAAAATTAAAGTGTACTGTAAATTTTACAGTAACATTAACCGATTTACAGTAAATTTTATCACAAATTCTAAGGTAATATGTATTGCTATTTTTACAGGAACTTTTACTACAATTATAGGTTACTACTGCATAGCATACAGCGTTTTTAAGTGTAAATTTTACATTAATATATACTTAACCTCAGTCTACTTTACAGTAACATTTACTGAAATCCAGTAAATATTACAGCAACATTTTACTGAAATCCAGTAAATATTACAGCAACATTTTACTGAAATCCAGTAAATATTACAGTAACATTTACTGAAACAGGGTGGCTACAGAAACTGAAAAAAATTTCCCTGACTAAACTTGCAACATTTCCCGGATTTACGGCTACTAATTATATTAGTTTTCTGGATTTCTCCCTTCTCAGAATCACTGTATGTGTACAATATATATTATTAAACACTTTTACCAATTATTTAATATGAAAAAAAATCAAATATTTTTATGAAATTTAATTTTTAAAAAATGGAATGAACTTCCTAAAAAAATCTATTAAAACAGTATATTACATTTCTTATATGTAAAAAATACTGGAAATTTCAACAAAATACTTTGCTTCTAAAACTGCTAAAGAATTCTAAGAAACATTAAAACTGCATTATTGCAAAACTGCAACACAAGTTAAATTATATTAACAGTACAGGTTATTGTAATCTTTGCTCAAAACTTTAAAAAAGTTCAATAACTAATTAGTGCTCTTTGCATGGGTACCAGAATAACATGTTGCAGCATAAATATAAAAATAGTATAATTATACGCACCCAAATAATAGATAATTATAAATTTGAATTGAAAAGAAAAATAAATAAATACGAAATACGTACCCAATATATATTTTAGCCAAGATTTAAACAAGAGTAACTGCCAAAATATTACTTCAAATCTTTATTCTTTAACAAATCATAGATTAATTGCTCTAATCAAAAACTTATGCTTTTATAAATGAATATAAGTTTTTAAAATTCCATTTACTGTTACAAATAATGCTAGATATAAGATACTAATTTATAGATAATAACTCAAGAAACAAATTATTAATTTCCCCGATTTTTCCAGATTGATAAAATTCCCTGATTTCCCTTACAGTAAATTTTATAGTAATATGCAATTTTTAAAAGAGCTTTAGGTTGGGATATTTTTAGCAACAAAATAACAAATCAAAATGTAAAACAAAAAAAACATTTTATTTTTCTATTTACAAATAGTAATATGACAAAATTAGCAATAGTACAAAACAAAGCAAATTAAAAAAAAAAACAATGACAAAGGTACAAAATACCGTGATAGTTAAAGAAGATATAGTGAAAATATACAATGATACAGTCATAAAAATGTACATTCAAGACACAAAAATTGTAAAACTACATCACAATTTGCAGTCTAAATACAATAATAGCAGCACTAAAGAAAAATATAGGAATTTTCAATAAAAAATTAGAAACAATATTTTATCTGTGATAACTATAAATTTTAATAAATATTTGTATTTCTTTGTTTAAAATATCTGTTACCTAAGGATCTTGCAAAACACCAATCACTTTACCAGGTGGAGATTTTTTTTAAAAAAAGCTTTTATTTTATTCTGATTATGTTAAAGCTATTTTTCAAAGGCTCTTTTTCCAGGGTAAATAAAAGAGCTATCAATTGAGTATATTAACCCAAATTCAAACTAAAGCTTAAATTTTATACTACAACACTAAAGAATTGAATATCCATAAAAATGGACAAACATTTTAAATATTATTAAACTTTAAGAAACTGTCAATTTGGCAACATTTTTTTCCCACCTAGATGCAATTTTCAGATTATTAAAAAGTGTTATTTTACATGTAAAAGGCTATTTTATATGAAAAATCAGTTTGAAAACATTCTTTTTGGAAAGAAATTCATGGACTGTTTGACTAATGGTATAAATTTTTAAATATAATTTTAGTATTTATTTTTAATATTAAAATAACACACACAAAAAAAGAGATTTTTAATATCTCATTTTTAAACTTCTATGGTTATTAAGAAACAAAATTGTTATTGTTCTTTGTAATTCCCTTTACCATTTTGTTTATCATTTTATACTGAAGGGAGAAGTTGAAAAAGATATTTTAATACATTTTAGGTTAGTTCTACTTGAAATTATAGGACCACTGCTGCCACTATACATTACATTTTACACAGTATTACATAAAAAAATTTTCAATAGAGGCCTTCTTCCCTTTAGTCCGGGTTGTTTCAGATCCTCGGCTTGAATTAATGCTCACAAACCACCTAGAAATATAATAATGCACAATTTATTAAATTATTTTATCTCTACAGCAGTTGAGGAATCCAGAAAATTACACAGAAATCAAGCAAACATATTGTGAGTGTACTGTCAAAAGAGACTAAGTCACTTTGTATTACTGTAGGTAAAATACATTTTAAAGTTCGGTCATGGGTAAAATCTATATTTTATTCCCATTTTAACATTAAAAGGCTACAATTAGCTTTGTATATTGACTTGGGCTATTTTTTCCCAAAATGTGATAGAATATCAACACTTGAATACAATGCTGAAATACTAAAAGGCAGAAAAAGAAACAAACCCAGATATTAATTTAAAAAATATGTATGAAAAACTTGCTTTGCTCAATTCTTAAAACTGTAATAAAATTGAGCATTGCAAGAAATTATCAAAGCAACACTTAATTGGCAGATAGAATATGCTTCACTTTTGGAATATTTT
>BGPR01013080.1:0-13430 GCA_013235015.1 Araneus ventricosus
GGTACCATGCCTATTCGATCGTGCCATTTTGTATTTTTGTTTTAGTAGAATAGTAGTTTTGTATTAGGTTAGGTACGAAATGTTGTATTTGTACTTCGAAATTGCTATTCTTTCAATGAAACAACTAAGAAAATGAAAACTCCATTATTTGACGAAGGAAGTTTGGTTTTTCAACGTTTTTTTCTTAAAGTTTGATATAGTTTTAACAATGACACAAAACAAACTTTCTTAAATTATGGGCCAATATCCCAAAAAAGTCTCGAATTATAAATTAGAAAACCATAACAACACAGATATCTCATCAAACTTTGTCAGATAACCGTTTTAAACGAATGTTTCTTCGGCCATTCTAATGAAGAAAATTTCGTTTGTTTACTTTATTTTCGGACGTAACTGTTTAAATTGTGATCGGGAAAAATAGAATCTTGAGACTTTTTCTCAAAGGAACTGAGAGCTTTGATCTAGTGAGATCTTTAAACGGAATGACCTCGGAGATTCAATTTCTGTATTAAAATTTTTGGTTTCAAATCTTTCTTTGGAGTGCTTTTGATAGTGTCTGTTGACAGTGTCGTTACGTGCGGATGGGTGAGAAAGTCCATGAATCTTAAAATCAAATAACTCTTCAAATCTACTTTACAACGTTTTCTTTTTTTCTCTCCGTAGGTAGTGTTCTTTTTTACAGGTTGATTCAAAAAAATTCTAATAAACATTAAGGATAGGTAAGGCACACTTAAACTAATTAACTCTGCTAGGAATATAATTTCCTAATAGTATTTCAGAGAACTGTATTTACAGATTTCACAGAAAAATTGATGAAATAAAAAAAAAGTAAAATCCATCACGATATTACCTAAACTTTCCACACGGAAGTGAAAAAAGATACTAAATATTTGTTTAAACGATGAAAACGGTCTGAATTTCAATGTAACAATGAAAAGTATTGTCATAAATCATACCTAAAAATACTTTTAAAATTTTATTAAAATAAGAGAAAAATAGGAAGACAACTTAATTGATATCATTGGAAAGGTAATTTTTTGAATTTTCATTAGGTTATGATAAGAATTTTCATTAAGAATTAATTATTTTTATTAAGATAAAATATTATGACAAAAATCATTTTTGTACCATAATATTTTTAGAAGTTATCAAGGAAAAACGTCAAAATTTTGTTTAATTTTTAATTAATTAAAATTTCAAAATAAAGAAACGGCTCCGAGCTCCATTTCCCACCATTCAAAGTATAAGCTCTAAGTTCAGTGGTTTGCCCTGACGGGCACTAACACACAGACAACGCACACACACATATTCGCCTTCATTACTAGTATAGAGATAGATATGCTCACATGATATTACAAAGGTATTTGAAACACGCGTGTACTCTACCATAGTGATTGCTAGTTGTGATAGATCCAGATTCCTACTTTCTCTTTTGAAGACAGATGAACATTTTATGGTGAGGTATGTGTTATTCACGATATAAACGAACCTCTATTCGCCTATTTCCGTTAGTCATCCTCTTACATTAAATTCAAGTCCGCTATCTGAGCAGTGCTGTAGAACTCCGCTGTATTTTTTGCAAAAAAATGATGGCTATTGTTGCTCAGCTTACTTTACTCCAAAAAACGCTCTTTAGAGCGCATGCATATCACGTGTCTGCTCGTGTGCTTGTTTCGATATACCTAGTCTTCCTTGTTGTTGTTGGTGGTGGTGATCCCCGTAGATCAGCAGAGCTATATCAGGTCCATGATCCTGTGCACCCTAAAGAAATCCAAAGTCAATAGAGGATTAGAAACAAGATCCTGTTCGGAAAGCCCCAGGCATGCAAGAATATGATCTGGTGTGGCTTGTTCTGCAGTACATTTTGGGCAGATATCAAAACACTTAGAATTATCAGAGAAAGCCAAACTTCTGATGTGCCCACTAAGGAAGCGAGTAAGAGTTGTTTGGTCGCGTCTGCTGCAGTCAAATCATACTGGTCGAGAACCCTGATACCAGTGATGCTCCGGTGGAATGAGCCAGATAGTTTTATTCCTGCTTTTAGCTGTAGAGAACAGCTCCAAGTAGGTGAGAGGTGCAGAAGGCACCGAAGCATCATCAGCACCTGCTTTAGCAAGTGCATCTGCAATCTCGTTACCTTGGATGTTGACATGAGAAGGAATCCACTGCAGACTTTGACCACAGAAGCTGCTCTTTTTCCCCATCCATGAGTCTTCCTTTAAAGTTTGCATAGTCAAAATCCTTCAGAATCACCATGCAGGCGCGTATTAAAGGCTAGGCGCAGTCCCTAATAAAGAAAGGACAAAAAGGGAGAAGAAAGAAAGGGTTTCGGGTGCCTGGACAGACAGAAGAGATCTCGTTGACAGTCGTTGGATACTGCGCACATGCATCCCGCCTTTCTCAAAGCTCTAATTGCCAGAACGGTTCTCTTCCGGTTTCCTAGGAAAAATGCTGAGCAAAACCGCCGTTGATTCTTTTTACAGCATCACGGGAGGTCTGTGTACAATACTCAGCAACTATCAATGTACCTCTCATTACAAAAGAAAACAACTTCTCAGGAAGCTATCGTTTGAATCAGTGGCGAATCCAGGGGGGGCTATCGGGCTGAACCCCCCCCCCCTCCAGAGCTAAACCAAATTCTTGATTTTATTTAAAATCACTACAACTTAATTTTCATTTTTAAAATATAATAAAATCGTGTTAACATTGCTTTCTGGCTTGACAGGCTCGAAAATTTTCATACTTTTCTAGTTATTCCACTTGCACTTGTAGCGTTGACGCGGTCGAAAACATTTTTGGCTACTTATTTCATAGTATTTTTTATCAAATTATCGAAAGTAATGTAGTGTTATTTATGATTCTTATTATCAGGTGAGGAAAGCCTGTTTTTTTTACAGTTTGTGTTTTGGTTTACATAAACCATGAGGTTTGACATTCGTCCGACGATACAAAATTTTTATGATCTCAGCCCCCCACCCAGACCCGAATCCTGGATTCGCCACTGGTTTGAAGGATTTCATTAGTCATTAGTAGTAATGTTTCAGTAGATAAGACCCTGTTCCCCTACAGTCATGAAATTATTTTAGGAGGTTGAATATCTTTCGTTCTTCTATTTACCATTCACACTTCTGTTAAACACCTTTTAAGAGTCATTTGAGAACATTTATCACCATTTAAAATAGCATTTTATCATCACAATCAGCGTGCTTGAACAGAAGAAATGTCGCTAAAGTTTTAAAGATCCTAACGCATCTAGATCACAATAACGTGGGAAGGTTTACCGCATTTTTTAAGCTAACTCACATTTGAAAAGCGACGCTATCCAGAGCAGTTCGTATAACTGGAAGACGACGAGAAAAACCAAGGCAGAATTTAAGTCATATTTATTGAGAAAGTTTGGTGTACATTATACATTTGTTTTAAAAATAATTCTTCTTCCACTGAGGGAATGGAATTAATAAGACACGTTTTATTTATCGTGACGGAGTTGCATAATATATGACAGTAAATATTTAATGGGATTACATAAGTTCATTCAGCTCCAGAAAAGAAATAATATAGAACAAATTTCCTAAAAATTCTAAATATTTTTATCTATTCAAACTTAACACTACATTCATAGTTTCATTAAATCAGTGGCGAACCTAGGATTCGTATCGGGGGGGGGGGTGAGGTCTTAAAAATTTTGTATCGTCGTGACGAATGTCAAACTTCAACGCTAAAGTAAACCAAAACTCTTTAACTTTAAAGACTTTTCTCACCTGATAATAAGAATCAAAAAGAACAATACAATACTTTCGATAATTTAATAAAAATTACGATGAAATAACTAGCCAAAAAATGTCTTCGACCGCATCAAAGCTACAAGTACAAATGGAATGACTACAAAAATAGGAAAATTTTCGAGCCTGTCAAGCCAGAAAGCAGTGTTGAAACGTTTTTATTATTTTTTTTAAAGAGGGAAATTAAGAAAAACAGTTGTAATGATTTTAAATAATAATAAGAATTCTGGCTTGGCTCTAGGGGCGGGGGGCTGTAGCCCGATAGCCCCCCCCTTGGATTCGCCACTGCATTAAATAAATTTCAACATAATATCCTCGCCGCTTCCAATTAAATTCAGATTAGAATAAAATTTCCTTTTTTTTACAAAAAGATTTCTTTAGGTTCAGTAAATTTCTTTATTATTTAGAATAAAGAGTTCAAACTTTAATCTGTGTTCTATTCTCGTTTTTTTTTTTATCTCGGCATTGATTGTGATAGAAGATTACTGAATTATTTCCGTAGATTTAATAGAAATAATTCAGTAATGCCGATAAAATTAAGAGCTGAATCTACGAAGTATATTTCCTCTAATAAACAATGCTCCTTAAAATTACGTATGAAAACATCCCGCAATTAAAATTTTCAACACATTTTTAAATAAAAAAATTCAAAATCAGTTATAAAAAAATACTTTTCTCATTTTTATTTTTTCAAAACAGGGTGTTCAAATGGATTTCTGCATTTTTCAGTTAAAATCGAAGATCTCTCTGATCTGTTGAGAAGTTATCTAAATTTTGATTTACAATTGTATTTCGTTATTTAAGTTTCTGTTCCTGGGATCAAACTAAAACTTTTCTGTTTAAATTCCCCCAAAATGTGCCATAATACTATAATATCATTTAAGAATGAACCTTTGAATTTAATTTATAATTCATGTATGAATCATTGCTTAGTTATTATGTTTTGCAACATTTAATATAAATTAAAAATTAAAAAAAAATAGCTAGGCAAATTTTAAAACTAAAGGTATAAACAAGTTCTTTTAATGTAAATGAAACTGACAATTGATTTTGTAGGTAATATATAATTTAATTTTATCATGTAAGCAACCGTGATACTTTAGCAGAGGATATTTCACCTGACAACATGATTGATTTAATTATGTGTCATTAATTACATTCCTACAATAATCAATTGGAGTTGTGTTTTGAACACACGTAGAAACAAATAATCCATGTAATAAGTTCAGAAAATCGAAATAATTTCCTTAAAAATATTTTCTTCAAATAATTAATTTACTCTATAAGGCTCAAACTATATTATGAATACATTATTACATTTTTTTAGAAACAATTCGAACTTGTGAAGTAATATTTGTGAATTTTAGATTTCTTTGCTTATTTTTTTCCCTTAGAGATTTTAATTAAGGAAAAAGCAAATTACTTTCACTTTTATAAAAAGGATCCTAAGTTATTTCGATAAAACTTCATGTGAATATTTATGAACACGAATTTCAGATATAAATTTAAAATTACTGAATACAAAGCATACTAATTATCGATAAATATTAATTAAACTAATCAATTAGGTAATTAAAATCAATTAATAGATTAATTTAAAAAGCATTTTTTTAAGAAAAAAGTGTAGTTACTGTGATTAAAAATATGGCAGATTATCTTATCTTAATTCCTCATAACTAGCAAATTGAAATTTTCAAGTACACATCATTACTAATATAATAGCCCAGATCTGTCTCTCGGTAACACTCTGACGTCACCAACAATAAAACTCGCGCCATAGCATTGCGAGACGTTAAAAAGCATTATTTCATTGTTAGAGAACATAAATTTTAGTAATTTTAAATATACGAGTAAAAGAGTAATTGTCGTTCTAATTTTAAATTTATTAGCTCTAAAATAGTGAAATAAAATTTTCTATCTATTTATATAAAATTTATCTCGCTATGATCAATAGTTCCCGAGAAATTTTAAATTATATTAATCATATATTTCAAATTCATTTCCGTTTTTTAATAGAAAGTAGCAAATCACGCAAGTGGTATATCATGCGCGTGATAGAGTTTGGAAGCCACGGTGCATCTGATTATTTATTGCAATCGTGATGATATAATTTGATAATACTTTTTGGCAACGTTTGACAAGCAGAGAAGTGCTTTGTTTTGTTTAGAATTTCGAAAAAGAATTCCTTTGAAATTTTAATTTTTGACTTACGTTTGACAAGCTGAATTTCATGGTTATTGAATTATAATAAAATTGTTAGTCTACCAAAAAGTACTTCACACGGAATGTTGTTTACCAAGAGGTTTTTTGAATAAAGAAATATGTAAATAATATCTAAATAAAAAATATCTCCTGTCATAAAACATATGTTTATTTTATTTGTTTTCAATCAATGTTAAACAATTCTCTCGCATATATATATATTGAAACACGTCAAATTTGACGAGAAATCTCTCGAATGAAGAGGCAATTTGCACCCGTCATACCATGACAGATGAATTTCTATTACTTTTAGAGGGCCCCCAAGAATTTCAGTGCCTCGGATCCCAACAAGTTTAATATACCCCTGCATGTAGATGCAAAGATTAATAGGAACGAAAACATCACGAAGTGAGTCCTCAAACATGACTGGAAGTGTTTGTGCTAATCAACACTTCGTAATCCAGAAGTGGGTAATTATGACTTTTAGTTCTAAGAAAAAGGCTCAGTTGTATTAGCCCTTTTGTACCTGAATTTTTATTCATTTCGGACACTGTAAAATGCTTTTTAGTTTGGATGGAGTTCCCAGATCCGTGACATGTTCTGAAAAAGAACGTGTCTTCTGATTCTGAAACTACGTTACGAAATAAAGGTCGTGAAAACTGTGCGAGGACAATAGCGAAAAAGTATCTTAAAAAGATTATACTTGAGGAATAAATCGCTTGATTATGTACATCTGAATTCGAGTGGAATCGTTCGGGTTTTTTCCGTGAAAGTTCTTGTGTATTGAATCATACGAAATGATATCAATAGAAAGAAAGAAACAGATACTCCGATTTAGGTACTTTCATAGTTTATTACATCAGGTGCTTTGATTTCCTTTATTGCACTAATAAAATGCCTCAAATGTGAGCGAAAATAATATTCATTCCTTGTCTGTAACTGGATTGATTGACACGAGAGAGTAAAAACTGCAATGCTCTATTAAATTTGAACTTATTTTTTAAAAAAATTACTCATCGACATATAACTCGGCTGATCAACAGCACAGTTTTGAGCAATTCCCACATTCGAATGCGAGTTTTGTACCCACACATTTGTTGTTTGAGCAAGAACGCGTAAACAAACACTTCTTTACATATTAGTGAATAAATACTAATCCTTGTGATAACAGTTATAATTGAAAAAATTTTAGCGAAAATTAAATTAAGTATTAATAGAAATTAAAATAAAAATTAATTAAAATTCTTTTGCATTATACAGAAAGGCGCATATGCAGCTGCTTCTGATAGAATACACGAAACAAAATTAGAACTTCAAAAATTAAGTTAAAAAATATAGAAAAGGTAAACATTAATAAAAATGACAACAATACACCGCTTATGCGCACCAACGCAGCAGCATTAAGTGATTTCATCATCAGAATATTCCAAAATTTTATAAACAGAAATAAACGTATTTACAAACAGAAATTATCAAATAATTAAAACACAAATAAGAAAATTAGAAAGAAAAATACAATTAGAATGAAAGCAAAATGGATGAAAATTGGAAGAGAACTAAAATGGCGATTCTTCCTCAGAGGCCACACGCCATTGTAGTTCTAAAACAGGACAAAAATTTTCTGAATAAAGGAATGGCCATTAGTCAAAAATTATTCCTTTATGTGGCCTGAATTTTGTCCAACATCTGAAAATAGGATAAAAGGAAAAAAGAAAAAAACTTAACACATACCTTTAAAACAGAAACAATAATGAGACAGAAACCAAAATGCAAAAAGTCACCCTCTTTCAAAACAGACGCTCAAGACAAAGAAAGCCAAATGACATCTATAAGTCTAACACACATCCTTGTGATAGTTATTTTCCATTAGCTGACTTCATTTTTCATAATGAAAAATAAAATTTGCAATCAAAATTCATCTTCGAAAAAAGCTTATTCATAAATACTAGAAACATCATTATGTTTAATAACTTTTGGGGTGATCTTTAAGAGCTTGCAGTTTTTCAGAAACACAGGATTACCAGAAAATAGTGTCGGGGTTTTCTTACCTCATAACTTTTGATTAAAGAACACGACGATAAAAATTATTACATATTAATAAAGCACAACTCAAAAACCTTTTTTAATAACACAAACAAAGTTAAGTGATTTATTTCCACATGACAGCCTTTCCCAGCGTGCAACAGATCCACATTTGGCTGAAAACCAATTTCAGTCTCGACGCATTATATGCCGCGAAAGGTTGACGTAACTTTGTACTCAAGGTTTTATGATAGCTGTCACCCTTTAGAAGTTTCGCTGTTCTTATTTCGTCCAATAAACTTCAATGCAGTGTGGTCATAAATTATTGAACTAATTTCAAAAATTAATAAAAAAAAAAAAATGATGTTACAACTGCGGGTTTTTTTTTCTTAATGAGACAGCAAATAAGAAGGTTTTTTTCAGATAAGTGGCGGTCTATTTTTCTATGCTGACCCCATCCCGAAACCTGCGTTAAGAAGCTTCGCTTTCAAAAAATCTACGACATATTCAAAGAAAGAATAACGAATTTAAAATATAATACTTTATTACCTTACACTTACCTAATACTTTACAATCGATATATATAATTCTCTTATGTGGCGACAAAAAAGTGTCGAATTTCTTAATCGCCGTTTGGCATCAGCTCCCAAGATTCGGCGAATTTAGTTTGATCTGGGACAACGAAATTTTTCAAAATGAGTTGAGTAGGTTCGATTATAAATCGAAATAGTTGAAAACGAGAAGATAGGTCTAATGAAACTGTTGAGGAATCTTTCCTAAGACGATCCAATCGGAATGAACAAAATAGAGTCAAGCTTTTTTCGTGTACTGAGCGAAGTTGCCGAGCTACAGGAACATAGTTGTGGGACTATGGCAGGACTAATTTTGTGAAAGGATATTTTGTTAATTTTATAAAGTTAAAAGTAAATAATTATTATGGGTTATAATTTTGAATAGTGAATCTGAACATGTTTAAAGCCATTTGTCACCTTAAACTGTCCTTCTTAAGCTAAAAGTTTGTGAAATGGGTTGAATCATCTTTCGAAAACTCAAATTTTCTGAGGTTTTAACACATAAATAGCAACCCACAGAGAAAAGAAAAACCTTTCTTGGCAAAATAATTATTACATTGAGTGTGTATACATGTGTAGAAGCTTTATTGAGCAACATTTCAGTGAGAAAAAGATCATGTTTAAAATTTTGGTGTAAAAAGCAAGAATCTTAAGATTTTTTTAATTTTGAAAAAACTCTATTTTTAAAATTTTATAAAGGTAAAAGTAAATAATCATTATGGGTTATAATTTTGAATAGTGAATCTGAACATGTTTAAAGCCATTTATCACCTTAAGGAAAAGTTTGTGAAATAGGTTAAATCATCTTTCGTAACTCAAATTTTCTGATGTTTTGACACATGAATAACTACCCCAGAGAGAAAAGTTATAACTTTCTTGGCTAAATAATTATTGCAATGAGTGTGTATACATGTGGCAAAGAGTTTCTGAGCAACAATTCATTGAGAAGAGTGGATATTAAGAAGTTTGCTGGAATGAAATTTGGGCTAATTGGGGATAATAATTTGTATTTGTAAGCATCTTATAATTATACATTTTCGCATTCAAATTTCTTTCTAACATTCACATACATATCTGCTACCAGAATATTTTAATTGGTGATAAATTAATTTAGAAGTTTATTCTATTTCAAATAATTTAAATTTACTTTTAGTAATTGATGTATTTATAATTTCCTATTACTAGCAGACACTCATAACTGTACGGAGAGCGAGCGAAGCGAGCTGGGATCTCGTAATGATTCCAAAAGAATCACAACAGGATTCTTGGGGGTTGACGAGCGGAGCGAGTAGGGGGTGTAACCCCCTAATGATTTTATAATTAAATTGCAGAACTATGAAAATTTAAATGTTGAATTGTTGAAATGTTGTTTGAATGAAAATGTTGTGTGTTGCGTTTTCATACATAACAAAATAAACTTTCATTGTTGTACGCTTTTATAACTAACAACTTAAACTTATATTATTAGATGTTTTTATACACAACAATATAAACTTATTAACTTCCAGTGTTCCTTTCGCAACAATTTAAACTTACAAAATAGCATTATAGTTGAAGCTCCTGTAATAAAATTCTAGTTTATATTCTTCAATAGTTCTCTCTTTCGGATTTCTCTTCTGCCTAACATAATAAAATTATGACGACGACCTACGATTATGAATTCCGTAAAGGCAAAGCCATTTCTCCGTTAAAATTGCCTCCGAAATTGAGTGATCCAAATATATGTGCATATCGAGAAACCTTAGACACCAAAGATAAGTCAGCTCCAGTCGATATTTACAAACTATACACAGGGCCCATGCTTAATCCTAATTCCCAAGTCGTTGAACAGCATACGTATTCCCAGCTCTTGACAAGGAAATACAAACCAGAAACGGGAGGTCTCTGCAAATACTTCAGACCAGAACCTGAATATTGTAATTTTTGCTCCAAAGAACATGCTGATGTAGCTGCTAGGCAATTCGCAAATAAATTAAAAAAGAATGTTGCTAATGTCAGTGATTTGTTGAGAAGCATTAACAAGAATTCGGGTAATGATTCAGCTATTTCGGGACGTGATGAGAACAATTTGCATGACCAGCTGAGTGCTAAAATGAGTTTACAAGAAAAGTGTGGAAAATGTCAGAAGATCCGTACTGAGCAACATACTTCTCAAGAAAGACAAGCTCTCAATGATTATCGCGGCTGTTGGAAACGTTATTAAACCGAGTGATGCTTCCAATATTTATTAAGATGTCTTCTAATATTTATCAAGAAGAGAAATTTTGATTGTAAAATTTTTTATTCCAAAGAACATGCCGAAATAGCTTCCAAGCAATTCGCGAATAAATTAAAAAGGAATGTTCCAGATATCAGTGATTTGATGAACATCATTAACAAAAAGTCGAGAAATGATTCGGGACATGATGAGAGTAACTTTCATGACCAGCTGAATGCTAAAATGACTTTTCAAGAAAAGTGTGGAAACTGTCAAAATCTTCCTCCTGAGCAACATCTGAAGGAACCCAAGCTCTCGATGATCACAGCGGATATTCATAAAGTTATTAAACTGAGTTTTGTGTCTAATTTTTATCCAGAAATCTTTATTTAAAGAATTGTTTTTTCACTATGAGACAAAATATAATTTTTATTTAAGAAATTTTGATTGTAAAATTTTTGCACCATGAATAATGAATCCTGAGAATACAAAATAAATATAACAAGCATTGGTAATTATTCGTCAATACATAAATAAACTAATTTTTATTTCCATAATTTTTGGTAGAAATATGGCGTATCTAATATGGAAAGTTATGTGGTGAGATTCCTTTAATTCAGCACGAATACAATATATTTAATTCAATGAACTGAATTTAAATATTTTATGTTAACATTTTTAATGAAATGTAAATATATACAGTGCAAGCTGTTTATAACGATGCTGTCTATAACGAAAAACCTGCCTATAACGATATTTTCTTTGGTCCCGGAGGAATCCCTATTTACTCAATGTATTTTCAACCTGACTGAAACGGTAATAACTTTTAAAACTCACCTCTCTATAACGATAATTTAATCTCTTTTGAAAGTGGTACAGCACAATCCCTTTTAAAACTCACTTGTCTAGAACGATAATTTTATCTCTTTTGAAAGTGGTACAGCACAATCCCCTTTTAAAACTCACTTGTCTATAACGATAATTTTATCTCTTTTGAAAGTGGTACAGCACAATCCCCTTTTTTTTCCTTGAAAAACTACATCTCCTTGTCAAAGAACTGTCAGACAATAGGATAATCGGAGGGAAGAAACCGCAGAATGTTGTAAGATGGGGATCCGGGGCGGAGTGATTGAAATGCGCACAGATATTTGTTGCCTCTGACCCCTGATAAGCACTAACCTGTCCATTTGCATTTAGCACTTCAGATTGACCACATTTTCCTTGAAATTCGGTTTTGATGTGTTAACATCATAAATCTAGGATAACCCGACATAAAACATTGGCATTTGAAGAAAAGCTACAAATAATATCGGAAATCGATCAAGAACTAAAGCAGGTTTATACTACTAAAAGCATATGGAATTTTTCAGTCGATGATGGCTACTATTTTGAAAAAAAAGTAGAAAAGAAAAGACATCGGAGATGTGGAAAAAAGTGAAGTGGATAGCAAATGAAAACAATTTAAAGGTGCCGTAAATGACGACGCTGACAAAGTTTTCAACTAAAATTCTCATCTTCAAATTCTTAAAAAAGTTTAAGTATAAATTTTATATTGGTATGTAAAATTGTGTATTTTATATGCTTATCAAATACAATTTTATATAGCTATTATTTCTACGATGAATCAATAAGCACAATAAAATATGTCAATATATGCATGTAAATCCTCAAATTGCCTATATCGATAGCCTGTCTATAACAATACATTTTCTGGGTCCCTACAATATTGTTATAGACAGGTTTTACTATATATATATATAGTAAAACCAATATGCCGCTGGATACAACAAACAAGGGAGGCAATGATAATCCAAAGAAAGTAAAAACCACGAAATAAACTCTGATAGACTCGAATTAAACAGACAAGGAATCCATTCTAGTCCACTTTTTCAAAGGCTATAGACTAAATTCGAAATAGATTCAAATAAATTGGGAAATTTTTCTGTAAGAGGCTTGACCTAAGTCTAACCAAAGCCTCTACTTAGCCAGAAATTTCCCAAACCACATGACAAACAAGTTAGGCAAACAACAAAGGAATTTTCAGAAAGAAAGCACAAACATAATAACGCTAAAAAGATTGATTTAAAAATTATTAGCCTTCCGGCAAAAATACTTTCATAAAAATATCAGTAAAGAAGAAAAATTCAAACTTACTCCATTCTTGCAAAGAATTGAAAAGTCCAAATACAACTCACATGCAAAGAATAAGGTTAATCCCGCCTAAAAATCAACAATCGTAGTGTAACTAAGATGTGGGGCCATCTATTATTCAAAAATCTATTATTCTATTTTATTAATAAATTCTTGAATATATACATCAAACATACAAGAAACAGCAGAACCAAAAAAAAGGAATTCAAAAACTTAATAAATTGAAAAATGTCATGGAAAGCCGCTAATCAGGACGAGAAGCTTTCCTATGATATTAATTAGTGCTTTTTTCTGCTAAACGACATATAAAAGATCGTAAAAATTAGTCGTTATACCCCAAAAAGCACTAAGCCTGAAAATGAACCATTTTCACGGTTGCTATATATATAAAAGAAGCAAATCATGAAAGAAAAACAATAAAACAAAATAAAATAACAAACTTTTATATAAAATTCGAAAGATACGAAAAAACGAATTGAAAGTATATCCGAGTAAAGATAAAAA
>BGPR01013080.1:13830-42854 GCA_013235015.1 Araneus ventricosus
GTTTCTCAAGGGGAATTCCCTATTCTGGATACTTAAGCGTTCTGCGCATTCTTTTCGGCCCTTTTTCACGCCAGCATGTAAGCTTTCAACAACAACGCGCCGCTCGGGCGTAAACTTCTGAAATCTGGTCATGGAGCTGCATAAAAATTAAGTGCTTTACCTATGAAGAATAACGCTTGATGCCTCAATAACAGAAGATTTAAACAAATATCGTCTCTTCCTTGATGACAATGGACTGCCTTTCCCCTTTTTAAAGCCTGATCTTTCATATATATATATATATATTAGAACGCAATTAAAGCACAATAACGTTTCTTCAGGGGATGAAGTTATTGTGAATTTCTAAAATATAAAAATTTTGACATTTTCTTGCAATCAGTTACTCCGTAAGGCCTAAAACACTGATTTTCATCCCTAATGTCAAACCAAAAGCAGAGGGAGGAGTTTATAATTATTAAAAAGAGAAGTACAATGTTATATAACATTACAGCAAAGTAAGAATAAATTTTACGTACCAGAAGGTCGGGTTTTGACGTATATATACAATAATAAACAATACACAAACCTAGACAAAAGACACCTCTATACAAAGATAATAAGTATACGCTCATTCAGGATTTCCCTGCTGATGACGCATCGTTAGCATTATGTTCTGTTATTTGATTTTGTTTTTTTCTTTTCTGAAATGGTTTTAATGTTTTCTTTTGTTAATATATATATGCGAAGCGTTCCCGATACTTTTTGATGACAGTAGTATATGGAGAGTTCAAAGTAAAATTGCATCAAGTCCGTGTTTTGCCCATTTTGCACTAAAACGGCCATCCATGGTAGAATGAAAATGTTATATTTTCGGTGCAATGATGATTCAAGTTTATAGTTCAATTTGTGTACACCAAGCAAGAATAATTAGTAGTCCATTGATATTTGAAATGCAGCTGATGAACTTTGAGATCTGTTTTCTCAGAAACGGATCTCACGAACTTGCTTCAATTTAACCTTAAACCCTCCATATTTGCCTGTTAAAGTCAAAGCAACGACGGACACTTGAGCTGGCAGAACTCAAGCTTCGTGCAAAGACGGAATATGAAATTCAAGTTCATTACTTGCTGGGGCAGGATAATTTCGACACTTTCCTCCGGTCCAAGTTATCGTGGAGACTATTCGTGATAGTTGCTAATATGAGCCCTTCTATGATTTCTAGTTGATTCAGTTCTTTCATATGTGTTTCCGTCCAAACTCATGGAGAGCAGTGGAGTGGAATTCGTATTTTAATGTCCGTCGAATAAGAAAGTGCAAGCATAGCCCTTTTTCACGATCACAACATTTATTATACGATCACACACACAGAACTATATACATGGTTTTCACAGAAACACGAGAGAGAGAGACAAGATGAATGTGTAGTAAAAGTGCGCATCTTCGCGCTCACATATTCTGGCAACCATTTATCGCCAAAATGCCAATTTACAGTTCAAAGGCGCCAACAATATGTGATCATTGTGATAATTAAAATTTTGGTATTGCAGCTTGATGCTACTTCTTTGCAAGAATAGCAAATAGGCAATTCGAATAAGTTCCTGTATTAATTAGTTTGAATTTCCTGGTGAACCAAAACAAAATACCTGCTCTAACCACGAAGTCTGTGCGAATAAAGTGTGAAAATCGCACATTGCAAGGTCTTGGATGCCTGCGAGGAAAGCTCTGTTATGGGTAAGAGAGCTTTCCTTGATATAAGGCCTGTTTTCCTTTCCTGATATGGCGCTGATTACTCCGCTGTCTCTGGGTGCAATACTCAGCTAATTCAAACAAAAATATCTTGTGTGTTGAGCAAAGGCCGGTTGGCTGTGGCTCTAGTAGTTCAAGAACCAGGTTTTGCTATGCTGTGTCACGGATGCAATAAGTGGCCTTAATAATAATGAAATTATGAACTGCCCAGCTGGAACCTAAGTAAGTTATAAGTCATCAAAACACCAGCAGAAGTTAAGAGAAGGGCTTTCTTGAACTGAACGAGTCCAGAAGCTGTTAAAACGAGAGGCCACCTTAAACTGAGAAACTGAAAGAGTGTTTCTCCACACTCTTTGGTTTCCTTTGATGACTTCAACTGAAATGCCATGTCTTTCACTTTGCATCTCAGTTCCTCATCTGCACTACTCACCTGAGAAGCGAAATATATGGCGGCGAAGAAAGAACCTCCGAATACGAAGTATTCGCAGACGATTAGTGGTGAAAAGGCAAGCAAAAAAGAAAGGGACAATGGGGAAACAGGCAGAAGTGTTTACAACGTTTTGCCTAAAGTCAAGACAACTCCTACTCCATGGCAAAGGCCCGAAAAAATGTTTGTCACGAGCCACGACCCATTTCCGACAAATCTTAAAAGATTCAAAATCAGAAATAGAGATTCCTATGGCTGCGAAAACCTGGGAAACCCCTTACACTATGCTACAAGCTGCCTGTTTACAACCTCATATCACCTAAAAAAACCGTCAGCTGATCTAGAACCACTTTGTTGGAAAAGAGTTATGGCAAGAGTCTAGGGCAAAAATTAGAAAACTCATCTACTTCATCGCGGAACTCACTTCACTCTTTTTTTCCCAAAAGTTAGTGACAACAACTAGCCCAAGACTCAATTAACCCTAGGTACAAATGTTCCCTCTTCTCCCATACATAAGTCACCACCTTCTCAAATTCAACAACACAAAGACATGCAAGAACTAACAGTTAAATTACTAAATATTATTTTGTTCTAAATGTTCTCTCTTTTGTATCCTTATATATATATATACACTGAAGAGCCCGAAAAACTGGTACACCTGCCTAATATCGTGTAGGGCCACCACGCACACGCAGAAGTGCCGCAACACTATGTGGCATGGACTCGACGAATGTCTGAAGGTATCTTGGAGGCAATTCACACCATTCATCCTTCAGGACAGTCCACAAATCCATAGGAGTGCGAGGTGGCGGAGATCTATTCTCAACAGCATGTAGCAAGGCATCCCGGATATCTTCAGTAATGTTCATCTCTGGGGATATAGGTAGCCAATGAAAGTGTCTAAAGTCAGAAGAGTGTTCCTGGAACCACTTGGTAGCAACTCTCGACGCGTGGGGTGTCGCATTGTCCTGCTGGAATTGTCCCAATCCGTCGGAATGCACAATGAATATGGATGAGTGTAGGTGATCGGGCAAGATGCTTAAGTACCTGCCACCTGTTAGAGTCGTCTCTAGACGTATCAGGGGTCCCATATCACGCCAACTGCACACGTCCCGTACCATCACAGAGGCTCCACCAGATTGAACAGTCCCCTGTTGACAAACAGGGTCTATGGATTAATGATGTCGTCCCCCTACTTGTACACGTGCATCAGTCCGATACAATTGGAAACGAGACTCGTCAGATCAGGCAACGTGTTTCCAGTCATCAACAGTCCAATGGTAGTGTTGTCGGACCCAGGAGAGGAGTAAAGCTTTGTGCCGTGCAGTCAGCAACGGTACACGAGTGGGCCTTCGGCTCTGAGAGCCCATATTAATGACGGTCCGTTGAACAGTTCGCACTCTGACACTTGTAGATGCCCCATCATTGAAATCCGCGGCAATATGAGGAAGTGTTGCACGTCTATCTCGTTTAAGGATTCGGGTCTGACGTCAATGGTCCAGTTCTTTCAAGGTCTTTCTCCGGCCGCATCGATGGTGGAAATTTGATGTTTTACCGGATACCCGATATTCACGGTACACTCGTGAAATGGTTGTACGCGAAAATCCAAATTTCATCACTACTTCGGAGATGCTATGTCCCATCTCTCGTGCGCCGATTATAACGCCACGTTCAAAGTCACTTAAATCTTGATAACCTACCATTGCAGAAGCAGGAACCGATCTAATACATTTGTCAGACATCTGTTGTCTTATATAGGCGTTGCCGATCGCATCAGGTTACGATGATTAGTTGCATACCCCCGTTATTTACAAACGCATGCCTGTACCAGTTTTTCTGGCTATATATATATTAGAAATGGTATAAAACACAAACGCAACGAATGCGCAATAATGCTGCAATTCAAGAAGATTTGTGGAAAATATATCAATGTCATGAAAATCAATCAATGTTGAAATTAAATGGAACGGCTGTAATTAATCGGTAAAAACGTATAGATGCTCATCAGGGTAAGTAAAATCTATACGAACCGCTAAAAAATAGAGAAATCATAATGTTTTCTGCGAACAGTGCTGGCATAAAGCTAAAAACACTGTCCTTTACCCCGAACATTATGATAGACCAAGAATTCGAATGAAATACCAAATATTAGAAATAATTTTACGAACCTAAAACTGAGGGATGCAGCCAACGGGAGACGTGACAAAGGAATGAACCTAACGCGTATCTGTGTGTGTGTTGGCACTCTACAGGGCAGACAGCTGGACCTAGAACTACGAAATTTGGCACAAACATACTTTGGAGGGTGGGAATATGCACCTCGGAGCCCTTTTTCTGAAATTTTAATTAAAATTTTTATTAACTGAAAACTAAGCGATATTTGGTGTTTTTCATTAATAACTTCCGAAAATAGTATAGCACAAAAATCATTTTTACGAGGGTAAGTCACGAAAGATTAGAAAAAATTATTTACCATGATAATCACTTGGAAAGAATTTTATTTTTCAATATAATTTCCACCAATGTCGATGCACTTATCCCATTGTTTTATCAGCGCCCCAATTCCAGCTGCATAAAATTCTTTGGGTTGCTGTCTCATCCACAGTAGGACTTCGTGTTGAACGTCGTCATCATATGCAAAGTGTTTGGCTCCAAGATGTTGTTTTAGTGGACCGAACAAATGAAAATTCTGGTTGGTCAGTGCTACATCATCCACCTTACAGCCCAGACTTAGCCCCAAGCGATTTTTATCTGTTCGGTCCACTAAAACAACATCTTGGAGCCAAACACTTTGCAGATGATGACGACGTTCAACACGAAGTCCTACTGTGGATGAGACAGCAACCCAAAGAATTTTATGCAGCTGGAATTGGGGCGCTGATAAAACGATGGATAAGTGCATCAACATTGGTGGAGATTATGTTGAAAAATAAAATTGTTTCCAAGTGATTATCTTGGTAAATTATTTTTTCTACTCTTTTGTGACTAACTTAATTACTTATCCTAGTACATAATTTGAAAATGCTAAAACTTGCCTTTACTACGATATTAATTAAGTTGCTGTAGAGTTTTTATCCAATTTTAATAAATTTTTAAAAATATTTTTAATCATAAATTGCAACGATGTCTTTCATTGTTGCAATGAATTTAAAATCATTTGAATTGTTTAAACAATAATGTTACCTTAATATTGTTATTTAATACAAATTGTTATAATACAAATATAAAATTAACAATAATGTTTTATGCTATGCTTTAATTATTTTTATCATTATGTTTTAATCCAGCTAACATGCTGCTGTACGTAAAATGTGCTATACGTAAAATTTTTATGTTGAAATCAAATGTATATTTTGCATATGGAATAAGAAAGTGAATTTGGCGCCGAAAATCTACAATTAGGTATTACACGACACGGACAGTTTCTTGAATCCATTAGGGAACTTCATGTAGACAATAAGCAGAGCATGAGCAAAGGTACTAAAGGAATACCAGTTAAATGTCCATCACAATTTGAAATTCAAAATTACTTAGTTAAGGGAACCATGAATATCAGATTATGCATAAGAAATTCAATTGGCATTATATTTTTGGCGCAAATCTGGTCGGCGAAGGCGGCTGTATGAAATAAAAATAGATTAAATTCTAAACAATGCACACGAAAAGAGACAACAATTTTTCAACTTCGCTTATATCCATTTTTTAGCTTAACATAAAAACTTAATTATAAAGTAAAACACTGTTGTTGTATACGGTAGAAATTGAGTAAATTGCTTGGAAAAAAAATTACTGTTGATAAATACCTGAAGGCGAAGATATACTGCTTTTTGTCTAGATTTAAGTTAGTAGTTTACCTTCAATCATTATTCAAAAGCAAATAAGGAGGTCAGTATCTTGGGTGAGTTAGTTTTGTTCGATTAACTTCCCGTTTTCAAAGCAACACCAGCGGTAGTGGTCGCCCGTAAACTTTCTCGTATAATTTCCAAAATTTGTTAAATTCCTTCCCCACGAACCCAGAATGCCATGACTATCCAGTAGTTTCCTTTAGTGCGCGCCAAGGTCACGAATGTCGCCAAGACGCGAAATGGTCTTGCGTCATAGTAAGAAAATTGAATATGCAATTTGAACGCCTTTTTCCAACCGATTGAAACGAAAATCGAACACAGATCTACAATGAAGGTCAGAAGGCCGCTTACCAAATTTCATTTATCTAGGTCATTGTGTTAAAGAGTTACCGTGTTCATAAGCACGCGATTATACAGACCGACAGACAGTCAACCCTTTAGCGGATTTGATCCAAAATTTGATACGGACCTACATTTCTGATGATAACACTGTGTACCAGATTTTATCCATCTAGCTATTTAAGTTTTTGAGTTCACATGAACGCGGATAGACGGTCAGACAGACTTCCTGTTGACGGAATTTGTCTAAAATTTAATAGAAACTTATAATTATTTCATACCCCTAGCTCTAACTGTTTTCGAGTTATCGTGTTCACAAACAGACATAATTCCAAAATTGTGTTTTTCTTACTCGGGGAGGTCTACTCCCCTTGTGTGGCTCCCCGAAAACGCGTTGTTTAGCTACAGGATTTGGCAATATCTGCAGCAATTGATGGATCACGTGATTTCACTTTCCAAGCGTAAACAAATAATTGCGATTTGTTTATATCTTCTTTTGGATGAGTAAAACATGAGTCTTAGCCGTGCTGTTAAACATTATATTATCAAGAACGGGGGCGGGGCAGCGTTCTGTTAAATATTACATAAGAATGAAAGAAAACAAATTCAATGCGCAAATGAAATCGATTGAAAAATGTTTTGAAAGGCGTTCAGGATGAAGGAGGAATAATTTATCTGAAGATGCTCAGCTTCCTTACATTTATGTGAAAGATCAGAGCGTTCACTTAATGTTCAAGAAAAGCGTCTTTTTTATTATAATAAATCTGACATTCGTTTTTAGGACTCTCTGGATATATCTTGAAAACTATTTTTTAAGACTGTTTTTTACACTTTGATAATATTTTTGTTAATTTCATTTGAATGTTGAATTTGCCTTCTAAATGCTTACAAAAACAAGAAAAAGATCTTTTTCAAAGCCAACAAATTTATCCTGTGCTGATTTAAGTTAAAGCATCAGAAGCAAATCTACTAAGCTCAACCATAAAAGTTTTTTGCTAAGATGATTTTGCTGGGATACATGTAGCAAGCAAAGCGAGCAGGGGGCAAAGCATATTGTTAAAATATAATTACTCATTTAATTTAGTTATTTTGATTATATAAATAAATTTAGTCTTTACAACATATAAAATTTTAAAGGGAAATTAACATGGCAAATAAAGGCCGTAAATTCATAATATTCATTCAGCATACATGATAATTTATTTTTTAAATTAAAATCTTGATATTAATGATAGATTATTTATGAAAATAAAAGTTAGAGATTAGTTTATATAACAAATTTATATTAAACATTCAGTAAAATAAAAATTTAAATACTTAAATATTTTATTAAACTAATTTTTGGTCATAATTTCATTTGCCTTCAGTTTCGGATCCCGGAAAATATTCACAGATCCGGATCTGCGAGGTAACAATATTTAAACGACCAATATATGTAATTAGAAATGTTCTAAGAATTTGCTTGAAAATAGAATTCACTGGACGAGGAAAGATTTTATTTTCTGCTTCCCCAGTAGCACAGAAATATTATATAATATTTACACAATGTTATACAATATTATGAATACCAAGGAACACCGAATATCGCAACAAAGTATTGTATTGTATGTATCAGTATTTTCGAGATACTAAATTTTCATAAACAATATAAAAACAATGTATTTTTTAAAAATCTTCATTTTAACTCAGGATATAACTGGATTTGAGGTTTTATTTTTAAAAATCTCCCCTAGAACAATTTTATTTAAGATGCTGAATATTATATGATACTATTCAATACAGCGAAAGCGATATTATGAGTTTACATTTATCAGCGTTGTTCAATATTTTAAAGTGAATTTATTCTTACCTTCAACAGATGGCAGCATGATCATTTTGTAACACTACATTTATCAACGTTTAATCATATGTTCGAAAAAATATTTTACAAGATGTTTATTTGATATTAAATAATGCTTACACAGTCATTTTGTTTTACTGTGTATAAAAAATGGGCCGGATTCAGCTAAGGAAGTTAACCATGAAACAGCTCTCACATACGGATTATCTATCGTTCTGTGAAAAAAATTTTGAGTGTTATTCTAATCGTAAAAATATGCACGTGATTTATTGTTGCGAATCTTGTATTTGATTTTCAATCAATACTGTAATTATAAATGTTAAAGGCGTCTCGTAATACATTGAAAGAGGAATAAATAAATCTCAAAATTATTTTAAAACCTTTCAAACATATTATTATAATTACGTTTAAACCTTATTGCCTTAATTTATTAAATTAGCAAACTTATATATAAGAGCTAAAATTTCTTCCTCTTTGACTTCAAATTTCATTTTTAACTCGAAATTGTAACGAAAAAGATAGTATAATTAAAAAGACTATTCAGAATTAAATGGGAATGTACGTGAAATTTCGTAGACATCCGAACTCTGTAATACTATATTGTATTATCATCATTTACGCTTCAGACTGCAAGTATCCCTAGTATAGTGGCACGATGCCGGATTCCCGGGTTCAAAGCTCGTAGCAAGTAGACACTTTCAAGAAATTATCCAGAAATTCAGTACTTAGGAATTAAGTGATCTTTATTTTTCCATGCTTCAAAAATGTATTTTTAAAATGTTCAGTATATTGCTATATTATGCAATATTATATAATATTATTCAGTATAGTACAATATTATTAAATATCGTATAATATTATACAGTATTAAATGGCATTATCCAATATTATGGAAAAAACATTAAACAATATAAAAAAAGTCTTAAGTTTTAAATTGTTTCAATATTGGGAAAAATATTGTATAATATTACTTTTGCGAAATTTATGATATTAGACAATATTATGTGCTACTTGGGTTGTTAAACAAAACGTATATTTATTTATGCCTCCAATTTTTCACCTACATGTGCAGTAAACATCCATTGTAACGACGATGTATAATTTCCTGTGAACATTGTCGTTTTAACAGACTTCTACTTACGCGAATTGTAGAGCAAAATGCAATAAAGAATGTCAAAAAATAGGTATTTTACGTCTTTTCCTTTTTATTTAGAACTGATTTTATTAAAATACACATCCAAAATACATTTATTAAAATATGATATTTATGTAAGAATGAATGAACATAAAACATAATTCTATATTTCATGTAATGCGCAACGATATCTGATAATGGGAAGTTTGAAGAACAGGGGGGGGGGCGACAGGAAGATGTCCAGGAGCCCGGGGCCCCTTGTCGGAGATGCTGTGCCTCTCCGTCGGGACAAATTTTTGTACGCAGTTCAAGCAACGGGCTATTCAACTAGTAGATAAACAAAAATTTGGCAAAAATTTGAGAGGGTCATCATTACACCCTTCTCTTGTACAGCTGGTCGTGCTCCCCCCCCCGTCGGGCAAATTCTAATGCCACTCCTGTTACAGAACTATGAAATATCCAATCATTTTGTTAAGACACGTTCCTGTTACTTTTCTATATTTCGTCTTCATCCTAATCGAACCACAGTTACTGAAAATCCGGAAGTTAAATTTGAAGTTCATGGTACAGGGCCAATGGGCGAGGGTTTTTTTCCTTATTTTATGTATACCGAACTTTCCGTTATAAGTTTAAGGAATTATTTAAAATTTATCTAATAATAAATTAGGTTTGTCAATAAAGAGTAAAATAAAATAAAACGCTGAATATATATTATAATAATACCTTTTAAAGAGAATATCAGAAATTAGAATTTATAAAACACTAACCTTGCAGAGACTATGTTTAGTGAGGTTCGAACCCGCGACAATTGGGTTCGTAACACGGTGTTCTCCCGACCAAGCCACATATGCACTGTGGCTGGCCTGGCACATTTAAATGCCATCTATAGTTTGCTCAAAATTTAAAAGCAATTAATTCAACTGACAGGAATTTACTAAAAAATTACATTTTGTCAATAAGTTACTAACAGATTTACGGGTCTATTCTGGTACCCCCGGTTGGGTTGGGAGACGTCACATTTCCCGTTGCTAACGTGCGGAAAAAGTGACGTTTCCCAACCCAACCGGGGGTACCAGAATAGACCCCTTCAACAGCAGTGGATTTTTGATAACTGCAAAGAGTTGTTTTATATTCCTTGATGATGATTAAAAGATTTTTTACTGTACGGAGCTCATTAGGATTGGGTGACTTTATATTTAATTAGAAAGAAATCTGAGCTGGAATTTCATTACTGAACGCTTCATTAAATATATTATTTCCAACAAATTAATGACATTCATGGGAAGTCCTAAGCAGATAACTGAAATCAAAAGCGTCTCAAAATACTGAAGATTCTTGCAAAGCTTCATTAAAATCACTAACGAAATTTTAAATAATTATCAGAAATGTTAAATAAAAAATATGATTAGTAATTAAAATTAATTATTAAAATTATCATCAATATAATTAATTATAATTATTAATCAAAATTATTCTTTAAAATTAATATCAATATAATTAATTATATCATTAAAATTATACTGCTATTAATTATGTTTCATATTTATATTAAAATATGAGTTCAATAATAAAGATTATTACAGTAATTATGAGCAATAAATCCATTTACGTTTCGGATTCGGAACGAATTCGCGAATCCGGATCTGCAGCCGAACTTGGATCCGTCGATTCCAGTCCACGAAAGAAACGCATTCGACCCATCACTAGCTATCCGAAATAGAAGCCTAGCGATTGTTTAAACCGCGAGTTAACTCAAAGGAGATGTTGATAAAAACAGGAAACTCGTGAATGGAGGATATACTGTGCTCCCTTATTATCTGGAAGGGAAACTTCTGTTTCATACTTTAAGTGCATAGAGTCCTTGAGCAGTTTCCTGAAAATGAAATTCGCGAATCTAAATTTTAAACTCTGAGAACTAAATAACAATCTTTAACTGTCAACCGTCACCAAAACAAAGTTGTCAGATGATTTTTTAATGTTGCTATTTTGTTTTTTCTTTCATGTTGGTGCTTGTCAAATTGTTGCTAAATTTGTATGCTGCGTTTCTTTATGTTGATGAATTCCTTTCGGTAGAAGTATAATTCAAGGGTATGTTATTTGTTTTTCGATCTATTTTTGGCCGATTCGCTTTTGTTCGTCATATGATTTTATTCGTATATATTTGACCGATCTATTACTACTTTTAACTAAGTTACTTTTTGCTAGGTTTAATATTCGTTTAATTCCACATAAAATCAATCAAGGAAAAAATAATTTCTTAAGTCAATGTTTTAGATTGTACTTTATGATTTTTTTCTTGTTTGTTGTATTTATCTCGGAGATGAAAACAGTGAAGTTTCAATTTTTTTACAGTAATTCACGTAAGAGTTAAGAATTTTTGAAAATTTTACGAATTTTGAATGATTTCATAATTTATGAAGAACGCACGAACTATTTGACGTAGAGGGCTGAAGTGTGTGGGGGGTGGGTCTTTTTTCTTTTCTTTTTTTATGGTTTTATAAAATATAGGTATAACATTACTAGGGTGTTTACATTATAATTTCTTTGTAAAAAATGTAACTATAAAATATTTTTAAAAACTCAAAAGCAGGAATTTTATTTTTTTTTGGAAAAAAAACTTTTATATTTAACCCTCTTTTAGTAACATTTGTGCCAAATTTCATGATGGTAGTCTGTGGTATCATAATATATATAAATACATATCAACATTGCATGTAATTTCTATAACGCAAATCACATTATGTGCTGTTAACATGCAATTTGGCTATAAAAAGTGGCCTATTCATGTTTAAAATATTAATATAAATCAAGCAGAAACATAGTTCTTTCCTGTTGCAACCTTCAGCATTCTCCTGCAACAGGGGATTTCAAACCTATAAGGAGGCTCTTGTGTAGTGCACACTATCTCGAGTCTACTGCTATTTTCAGGGGTGAAAATCCTCCGCGGATCCGCAATTTTCTGCTTTTTTGTACATTTTATAAACTGATAATCATGCAGGACTTTTTTGTGCCTTTTTCTTTTATAAAGTAAAATCTGATTTATATATTTTAGGTTTATTATATGTATTTTATAAAAATTGATATTATAAAACATTATTTATTAATTGCATCTATTTTAAGAAAGTAAAAAAACATTGATTTTATAATGTTAAAAATAAGTATTTGTTATTGAAAAAATTCATACATGGCTGTAAGCAAGACCATATTTGTTTCATAATTTTGTGATGAGTAAATCATTCATTAATAAGTGTTTACTTATCTCTTCCTTAATGTATGTCACTATTCACGTAAAAATGTAGCTACTCGTGAATTTTCCTCTTTTTTTGTATCTTTGCTGTTTTCACCCCTATATTTTATACATAATTTTTATTTTATGATTTAATTAATTATTGTTATTTCTATTCTTTATTTTTCTTTATACAGTAGACTCTCTAATCTGACACTTGTTACTCTGACACTGCCACTAGTCTGGCTCACCTGTTGGAACATGTTACTTGGTGATGAGTCATTCTTCCCTGTTAAAAGTTCAAACCTTCCCTCTTTCTATACAATACAGTTTTCTATTTACCCTCTGTAGAGGGTGTGTTGCATCATGAAAGGTGCTTAAATTTGAAAACTGTTTTTAAGCACCTTAAAAGTTCTTAATTCTGAAAAAAGTTCCTTAAAAAATGCTTAATTTTATCAAGAACTAAAAAGAAAACATTCTTTTTTGTTTCCTCAGACGTTAAATACTATAAATCGAAATCATAGTCATAAAGCTTTGTTTACTAGATGTATCGAGAATAAAAACGAACGTAAGGGAAGGAATCCAGGCTGAGATAGATCCAGGGGTGTCAACACAGATAACGCTTATAGTCCAGTCAATGAAAGCCCAAAATGAGGGTGGAAAAAACATTAAATCATATAGTTTTGAAAATTTGTACACATTTTCGTGAGGGGCTCCTGATGAACATACTAAAAGTCCCCAGTTCTGAGGGGAGATCACGCCTCAATTTTGGATTTCATTCTTTCTTTTTTAGTTTTTCTTGAATATCTTGAGAACTGTTCAGTTTTCAAATTACAACTGATTTAACAAATTTAAGAACATGAAATTCCGTAAAAATAAATGCTTTTATTTTTCTTCTAGCTTTGATAATTTCCGAGATAATGGGTCTCAAAGATTGCCGCCATCTTGGATTTCATGTCTCTTTTTAAATTTTTTTTTTTTTAATATCTCGAAAACTATTCACTTTGCAAATTTAATGTAATCAGCAAATTAAGGAGCGAGCATTAAATTCCTCACAAATACATGCTTTTATTTTTCTTCTAGTTTTAATAGTTTTTGAGGTAATTGGTCTCAAAATTTGCCGCCAACTTGGATTTTATTCCCCCCCTTTTTTTTAAAGGTTTTCTTGAATATCTATGACTTTTAGTATGTTCATCAGGGGCCCTTCACAAGCATGTTGACCAATTTTCAAAACTATATGATGTAATGTTTTTTTTTCCAAATCCTTCGTTGACTACACTATTAATGACTTCCGCCCCCCCCCCCCCATTTCTTCAACAATAGACACTCCGTATATTGAAGTACTGGAATGATTATCCCAAAGAGGCAAATTAACTGGTAATTTGTTAATTTTAAGAAATGTTGAAAAAGATCACAGATTTTTGCTGTTAATCTTATAAAAGTTGTTTTAATTTTTGGTATTGACAGTTTGCAATATTATTTTTTTGTCAAACCAGAAAGGCATCCTTTATTTTACAATAGAAGACATTGTGCAAATACAGAAATACATATTAAAATTAAAAATGTCATATTTAAAATTTTGAAAATATACAAATTTTAAATAGTAAAAACTATGCAGTATTATAAAACATCTTTATGCATAGAAAATACATGGGTCTACGTATGCATACATGCGCAAAGGTGCTTTTTTTTTTTTTTTGTCTAAGGTGCTTAAAAGTGCTTAATTTTTGCAGCAATTTCTCACTATGCACCTTGCTATAGTCCGGACACTATCTATAATTCAACAGGTAGCTGGTCCCATATGTGTCGGATTAGAGAGAGTGTACTGTATTTTATTTAAATTTCTGTTGTTATGAAGAAAATGTCTAACTTGAAAGTAGATTTTAGAAAATTGAACAGATTTTGTTGTAATCGATTCAAAAAGCAAGAACATTGGATAACTAAAGATTTAAAAAATTTTACCTTGTGGATGGTAGTAATAAAATATGACATTGAAAAAGGTAAAATAAATTGCACTTCTTGGCATTTTCAATTGAGTAAACAAAAACATCCCTCAAGTTCAGAAAATGACATTGTTATGAGTGATTTAGACTTTGATATAAATGAAAATCCTTAAGCAGGTTGTAGTAAAAATGATCCCAGTGTGTTGATCCAGTAAAGATGATTTTTTTTTTTTTTTTCGTTTACCCAACTCTAAGTGGCAAGAAGTGCACATTTTCATGCTCTCTTTGGTGCTGTATTTTAGTGTTGTCATCCACAAGGCAATATTTCTTAAATCTGGTTATACAATGTTCTTGCAATGTTTTCAGATTAAAGCCACTTCCCTCTTAACATTTCATAACAATAGAAATTTAAATAGAACTTACAGAAATTATAATAATTGTAAACTAAATCATAAAATAAAAAATTATAAATACATGGTGGTAGCCTTGATGTAGTATGCAGTACACAGGAGTTTACTTGCAAGTTTGAAGACAACTATTGTAGGAAAATTCTGAAGGGTGCACATTCCAACAGGAAAGAAACTTGTTGCTGCTTTATTGTGACTCATTATAATTATCAAAATGTTCTAATGCATCAGTTTGACCTTCAAGAATAAAAAATATTAATATTTTAAACATAGCTACTTTTTAAACTCAAATTACAAACAATACCACATTACATCTGTTAATTTGAAGAAATTTCTCAGAACTGGTTTGTAAGTTAACACTCTGACTGAGTAATTTTTTAAATCACGCTTTAGATGCAACATTTGCAAAAGTATTCAAATACAAAGCTTTATTAGTATAATATAATCCAACACTACAGAAGCACTAAGTAAACACATTAGCCTGTGAAAATCACAGGATGCAACAGAATGGGCTTGCTTCCAGCCCTCAGAAATCGTGGAATACTCGGTCGGAGGGGGGGGGGGGGTTAAAATTCTTGAAGTGGTAAGTAATTTGAAAAGGGCAACTTCATCCATTTTCCAACAATTGCTGAAGGGTTTTTTTTTTGTTTCTTTTTTTAATATGCCTATGCTTTTTTGTAATTTTAAATGCAATTCATTTTTTTCCCAACAGGTGTGCTAGGTTTTTAATTATTGCTTGTTACTGATTGAAGTTTGCAAGCCAGCATATTTAAGTATTTTGGCTGTTATTGCTGTGAAAGGTATCCAACTTAGTGTCCAGATTAAAGTAAGTTATTTTAAGAGTTTTTATTAAATTAGTTATCATTGAAATGCATAATAGTTTTCACAAAAATTGTATGCAAGAAAAGTTTTGTATTATTATATGAGTCGTTCAGAAGCCAATGTGGTTAAGTTCAGAAAAAAATGTGAGAAAATTAGTGTTTTTTAATGCATTAATTTTTAAAATTTCTGGTTTATTAATTTGATCAGCAAAAGTATATCAAGTCTTATAATGAAGCAACAGGTAAATCCTTTAATAACTAAAAATGATATTATTAATTCCATTAAAAATTTACAAAAATCGGTAAATATCATAAAATGGTCTTCACCGCATTGGCTTCCGAGTGACTCGTATAACACCGGGAAATTGTAATCCGAGCTAGCTCATTCTATATAATTATAACTTTTAATTTATAAGAATACATGACATTGATGTAAAAATATTACTGCTATTATATTTTCCTCTTTTAATCTAGTTTTATGTTAGAATTGCTTATGTGATGTTAATGAGATATTTATATGTGTTTTTGATAAATATAATTAAAGGTTTATGCATTTTCTGTATATCAGCTTATATTATTCCTAATTATGGCATGTTCTGTTTATCATGTTCGTGATCTATTTATTTCTAATAAATGCAAGTTAAAATAGGATTTCTAGACATATCCATGTACCAAAGTAAACTACTTTCATTATTCATCATGGACTCCTGATTTCTTAAGTAACGTTAAATTCTTGAAGGATAATTGAGCATGCTCTAATCTTAGGAGAATGAGAAGAAAATGAAGATGATTTAACAATGAAGGAGTCAGTGATTAAAAAATTAACAAAAAAAAGTGTCAGTGTCAATAATGGACCTAACAAAAGAATTGATTTGCCTTCTTAAATTTTATATAATCTTTATTTTATGGAGAGTTAATTATATTTTGAGTTTCTTTCTATTTGAAATTCAGCTACTGAAAATTTAACACTGCTTATATCTTTGTGTTTAAATGTTAGATTTAGGTTAATCACATTATTTTATCCTTTTTAAATAAACATTATATGGATATATTTGTCTTCTTGTAACAAAGTTATTGAAAATGTCATTATATTAGTATATTCAAAATATGAAAGTTTATGTTATTACCATTTCAATGATGTTTGTGCTTGATTTAAATATGATTTTTTATCTTGAGACTGCAAATGATAATTTACAGTCTCAAGCTCTTTAAATGCTTTGGATAATTATATTATTGAGTTCTGACTATCTTTGCTGGGTTGGTAGTTTATCTTAATCTAACCTTTTTTTTTAAAACTCACAAATAGATTCATTTTTATCCAATCGTCCTTGATTCAACTTACTTTTCTTTTGGAAGTTTCTTTTTAAATTAAAGAAGTTTGGATGTTTTAGTTTTTAGTAACCTCTATTCGCAAAGAATTCTTTTAAAGATTGTGTTCTCTCTTGAAAATTGCTAAACTGTAGTAGTCATTAATTGAAGTCAGAATGTTTTACTCCAGAACCTGGTATTCATTCTTAAAGTCTGGAATGATGCATTATATTTTGCTATAAAATATTTAAGGTTTCCTGAATTTTCTGCTGTAATAAAGGCATTTTTTCCTTTTGTGATCACTCTTTGGAAAGAAGAGCTTATTGTGACACTACTTGCATTTGAAATATAATATAGCAATCCCAGTAATGGAAAATAAATAAGGAAATGAAGCATTAATGAATGATAAATAAAAAAAAATTGTTTATGTTATTGTTTTTTAACAGATTTTAATGACACTCTTTAAATCAGGATTGCTTTTACAAGTTTTGCTTACCAGTTATTAAAAACTCTAAAGGCTTTGTGGAAGTTTTGGCAACTCCAGTATCATTCTTTGTATTAAAAAATGCCCTGAGAAATGTAATCAATATTTCCCTACTCTGGTGTAGCATTTTAATTGACTAAATAAACTAGATATTCTATGCTGTAATCAATGTATAAAATAAACTATGATTATTTTATTTCAAATAATTACAGAAATGTTGAAATTAGACAACAATGACAAAGTTCCAAAAATTAAGCTCCATTTTGTATTACAAACTAATTGAATTTGAAATTTATTTTTAATATAAACATCAGAAGAAAATAAAATAAAGGGATTTTCAGAATCATGAAAATAAAATTATTGTGGGATATGAGAATAAAACAAAATATTAATATTGAAATAGTTGCCAAACTATTTGGAAAAACATAAAAGATAATAAAAGAACGTATTCTAAATTCTGAAGCTCATGATCTTACTCATGTGGAGATTAGTAAGCTGTTGAGAAGCCTTGCTTTAATGGAATGCAGTTAAGAGAATTTAATTGTTGAAAGTATTTCTTGTTCAATTCAAAATTATATGCTTTGATTTATTGTAATCCCTTTTTGGCCTCTGTAAGCTAGTTCGTTAAATATACTGAAGTTTTCTTTGAAAGAATAAAGATACAGCAAAAAGCAATAGAGGAAACTATTTATATACTTTTCAGTTGTCTAAAACTAACTGTAAATATTGCATAAGCAACATTTCCTTTTATGCATAGACAGATGTAATGTACCAGGTTCAGAAAGGTGACAATTTTGCAATTTGTGTTTTATCACGCCTTCATTGCATGACTGATATGTGATATTTTAAGAATAATTTTTATGTGTTTGTCTCAATTAAGTGCCAATTTCAGTTCTGAACTTTTTTATTCCTTTTTTTTCAGATGGAATCGGAAACACCTTGTCAGCGTTGCGGAGAGATGGATTTTGAGGTTTGTCTGAAATTTTTAAAGCTTTTTGATGATTGTGTTAAAATACAGTCATTTGATTATGATTATTTGTGTTATAAAATATAATAGCTATAGCTAATTTATGTTAAGTTTACAAATACTATTTATAGTAAACTTATATCCATAATCATTAAATTTTCAAATATAAAGTAGAATACGAGTTTTCTGAATTTCAATTAGTTTGTATTGTGTCAATTGTTGTAATTTGCTTTAGTCTGGAGTATGAGAATCTAGTAGTTTCTTTAAAAAACATCAATAGCAAATTCACATTTAACTTTCAGATATGAAGTAAATCTTAATCTACGTTATTTTGTTTTAAAATTTTCTCCATGTCTTCCCTACTTTAAATTTAAAAAACATTCAGGTGCAGATTGGAATTACTATACACAATCATTCTAAGCTTATTGTTATTTAATCAAAGATTTCAACAAAGCATCTTGAATATTTCTGTTGACTTACAATACCTATCTCCTGTTAGAATTTTTTGTATTCCTCTCTTGTAATAATTTTTGTTCTCTTAGCTGAAATCAGTTAATTTAAATTTGTAAATAAGAAACTGGAGATTATGTTTTTTTTTTTCCATCTCCAGTGTTCCTGTAGCTTTATAAATATATACAGTCTTTATCTCAAGTTTTTTACATTCTTTTAATCTCAGCTAATTGTTGAGTTTTAAGAAAATTATTTTGTTTCTAATTATTTTAAAAATGTGAATTTGCAGTACATTAAAAGAAAACAGTTTTATTGAAAAAAAACATAAGAGTTTCAGACTTCAGCATACATTTAATATGTGATATCTCACTTACTTCCAATAAAATATTTTTTGCAATAAATATAAAAGATTTTTATATTAAAAACAACATTGTGTGTGTTAGAATGTATATCATTGTCCATATTGAGAATGGGTATATTGGTGTGAAAGTTAATTATACATTTACTATTTCTTTTGTTAGTTGATATTGCATTGTAATATATCCCTTAAAAAAAGCTTTATTTCCTTTTTCATATAATTATTGTATAATCAATGCACTGTTAATTATTACTTAAATCGAGACCCAAGCACCTTCTATTCAGTAATAGATATTGATACAGCTTGACTCAAAAGTTTAGACAATGGCATTATTCGACTATAATATCAAGAATTTTTTAGCAGAAATAAAAAAAAATTCTGACTGTTTCACAACCTGTTAGAAAATTATATAATCAACGCACAATTCTTTTATTAAATTTGAAATTTAAAGTATGGATGAAAACAGAAATTAGGCTGTTGCAAAAGTTTAGACATAAAGAAATACTTATGTGAATTTTCATGTGATTATGTAAACTTTATAAGATTGATGCGACAGACTTCATGTATTTAATTTGTTACACAATAATATTTCATAGTCAAGGTGCTTCAAGTTGAAGAAATTCAGGTGGAGAGAGTTATTAGAATACAGAAATAAACTCATTTAAAAAAAAAAAAATCAGCAATCATGATCCCTTCAAAGATATCTATTTATCAAGTTTTGTCTACTGAAAACAAGTAGGAATGAAAATGCCAATCTAGGAGGCCATGTCTGACTAAGAAATTCAAGTATTGGAGGATTCAAATTCTAAAGAGTACCCAGCAAATGTCTATTCATGGAGTTTAGAGGCCAACTGAATTGTCATTGACAAAGGACATGATACATAGACATATCCTGGACATGGATGATATGTTTCATTGTAAATGAAGATAATTTAAAAAAGCAGCTGTGAAACCACACTGTAAGTTGCAAAGAACTTTGTGTGCTTTAAACTATATGTCATATCGATTTAAGTGGTATTTAACAATTTTTAAAAAAAGGAATCTGGATAGACTAAACAGTTGGACATCATGCTGACATGACTTGTGCAAACAATGGCAATGTTTTTCTAATTGTAGAAATAGTGGTGGATTGGGGACGATTTGCATCACATTTTTCTGCAATGCAATGTCTGGGCTTTACCAGTGGTGCCTAACACCACATTGTTACTCTGAGACCATAGAGGATAACCTAGTACCATTTACCAAAATCCTGGGTGGAATTTCAACAAGAAGATGCTTCACTTCACAGTGCAAAGGGCCAGCATGAAATCCTGATCTTAACCCAATCGAGAATCTTTGAGCAATCATTTATTGTTAAGTGTACGGCAAAATTAAATGATCTTGGAGGTCCTTCAAGAATTTCGTATGAAATCGAGCCCCAAATCATGCAAAATTTAGTTTCTTTAATGGAAACTGGTATTTATGTTCTAATTGACATGAAAGGAAAAACAGACAGATTTTAGATTATGTTTATTTTGCTTTAATTTAGATTTTTTTAAAACTTTTGAGACAGTGTTGATTATATTTTGTTACCAAATAGCTACCTGTAATGCATACAATTAAATATTTTAGTTGTTATAAATATCGTAAATGTATAGCATATTACACTAAAGCAATGTTAGAAAAATTGGTTAATTATTTTTCAAAACATATGTGAATTCATTCTTTGTCTACACTTTTGCATTGTATTGTATTTCAAATTTCAAGCCGACAAAATACTTTCCAAGAATTTTTACTTTTGAACAGATTTATGATTAAATACCTTATAGTTAAATACTATGCAAGACTATAATATTCTCATATGTGGAGTTTGATCTGTTAAAAATATTTGTGTTTGGCAGTTGGAAATTTCAAAATGTTAGTGCTGTTATAATTTACACCTTAATCTATATATATAAAAGAGGAAAGTGTGTGTTTTGTTCATTTTTTGGTTCTTTATGCACGTCCACACCATTGGACTTACGACGACCAAATGTGGCTCAGTGATGGATTAGCACAAGAGGGAGCTAATGCCTAAAAATTATTTTAAAATTCAAATTAGATTTTTATTTATTTAATTAAATAACGAAAATTAAGCTATTTTTAGACTTTTTTCATCAATAATGTCTGAAATACTTATGGTACGAAAATTATTTTTACATCACCTTAAAGAGCAAAAAATTATTTTTTTTAATGATACCAATTGTACAATTCTTTCTCTAACTCTAATTAATGTTTCAAAATTCAATTTAAACTCAAATTGCAACAATGCTTTTATTATTATAAAATAAAATTCAAACTAATTTATTGTTTCATCAAATCCTATATTCACATGTTTTACCACTTTTAAAGCTAAGAAAATATTCCCTTTTTTGGTCAAGGTAGACTTCTTACTTTCGCAGTTATTTCGTAACATGTACTTAACTTTCGTTTTTATTTCGTAGCTTTTAATATGCACTCAAATATTCAATGACGTTTGTTTAGTTACTACGTGATGTGAATTTCAGTTTGACTTTATTTATAGTATTAATAGATAGTATTTATATTTAGTTTTTATTCCCCTAAATGAGATTAAAAGTATTCTTTTTGCTTGAGCATTTTTCTTCAGCGAAATTCTTTCGAGTGAGAATTGTTCTCGAGCGATTTTGACTTTCTTTATCTGCTTTATAAAACATTTTATTTAGAAACTTCACAGTAACCCAGTTATACGTATAAGTATATTTGTACATTGTAAAACTGTATTAGTTGTTTAACTATATATTGTTTAAAATAAATGTTCTTTTTCAAATTTTCTCGCATTTTCATTCAAACCATACTGTTATAAGGTGATAAAAAGGCTATATTTGAAAGTTTTAATTCAAGAAGAAAAGATTCAAAGAAGATTTACCTTTGTTGGGGAAAGTTGGTGACAATATTTTTAGGGGGAAAAAAAAAGAAAACAGGAGGCCAATATATGAAACAATACGATCAACGCCAGGTTTTCAGCTAGTAAAAATTTAAATGATTTATTATAAAGTTATTTTTTTATGTTTATTACTGAAAGTCATAAAAAGATTTTTGTTAATGAAAAGAATGAATAATGAAATTTCAGCAATAGAATTTTATCCTTCTTGTTTGGTCTTGTTTTTTAAATGTTATAAATTCCATATCTGAATCCTTACAAAATTTCATATTAAGTTTTTCAGAAATTTTATTTCTTTATTTTGATAATCCCCCTTTTTTATGGAAAAAGCCAAAATAATTTTTGAATTCATGATAATTGTTCTGGAATCAGCTGAAAAGTCAGTGCTTTCAGAATTTCTAAAGATTTGTTCATTTGTTCTAGGCCTTAAATTGTTTTGTTTTGCCTTTTGGAAATCTAGTAAAGACCTATAGTCATGTAACAACTCCTCTAGTTGAGTTGCTGTGCTGAGACTAGATAATCTGGTTTATGAATTATTTTGCTTTTAACTGATATGCTGCATGTTACATATAGGTTGCTTAAAATATCAATCCCTGATACATTCCCATTACTGTCTGTCCACCCCGAGAACTCTGCTAGTTGTCTCATTGACGTCGGTTGCTATAGAAACTGGTTATTTTTGGAGGAATCCATTTTAAGTAGGTAGAAGTTCATGAATAATGTGTTGCTTTTACCACCGCAAAACTGGCGCCAAGAATAAAATAAAACCTGACTTTCATCAGATTTCTCCTATTCTAAATGGATCTTAACCAGTTGCTATAGTGACTGCTGTCAACGAGAACTTGGCGAGCAAAGTTCTTGTGGTGGGTAGACAGTAGCTGTGCATCCATTGTTGCCATGCATGAATTTTAGCTTGAAATGAAAGCTTTCTGATAGTGTCACTGCCACTTGATGTGTGCAAACTTATCAAAGGCAGTAAACTTGTCTCATGAAATAGGGGATAAATTACTTGCTGCCTTGTGATATTAATCTTGCTGCATTTGGTGGAGTTTTTGACTTTCTTCCATTCTTTTGTGATTTGGGATTGATTGTTTTTGTTCTGTATTTTTTAGACTAACTTAAACTATTACTGGTAGATCTACAGTTTATCTGTTTGTAACATAGAATACAATAAAGTTTTCAATCCTTTCAGTTAATTTTGTCAAATGTTGGATGAAAATTTTCTTATTATATATTTTTCATTTATTGACTTCAGAGGCCATTTATACGAGGTCTGATACTTCTGTTGCAATAATCTGAGCCTAATTTTTTTTAGAGAGATTCAATAAATTGTCCTCTTCTTTGCATTTTGATAGTTCAGAGATATTTAAAAAAGTTCCATTTATCAAATGGCAGTGTTTTATTTAAATTTAAAACATATTACAATGAAAGTTGCATATAAATATTTAATATTACATCTTACAGACTTTGGCATTTGTTATTTATGGTTTTCTTGATCAAATTAAAAAGTAAAGATTTACCTCGTTATACTATTTTAACTGGAACCATTCAAAATGATATCAAATAACTTTTTTTTTTCATTTCTGGATATTGCTCATATTTATTGAACAATTTCAAAATGTTGTGAAATGAAAATGTCAAAAGCTATTTACAATTCATTTTTAATGTAATCAAGTGTTTGTGAACTTCCCTGGACATTCTTGATTTTTATTAGTGCTTTTAGGCTGATACATATGCTGTTCCTGTAAGCCACTATCGTTTTGCTTCCCTTTGTGGTACTGATATGTTGTACATAGTATTATTCTCTAGTCCTGTTGTATTTTGCTATGCATTATGGATAGGTTTATTGATAATGGAGGGTCAGACTGATGAGGACAAGAATTGGTCCCCACAGACAGTCTCATGGGACCCCTCTTCTGATTTCCCAATGACCTGCAAATGTTGGTTTGGGAGCAATTTTCTGCTTTGCATTAAAATCACTGACTTGGATAATTTAATAGTTAATTGTGCTTCAAATGTTGAAACTGAATTTTAAACCTGATTTATTTGGAAACTTCAATTTTACCTAAAAGGTGATGTGTCCAGAATCTGGCTAAGTGCAAAAGCTTGGTGCTTATGTATTTTTTTTCGTCATTTTCAAGTATTGTTAAATTATTTTTTATCCTATTTTCCTCTATCCTATACTGTAATTCACACTTTCTTAATTAATGTTAATTCTAATGTTGTTTATCATTTTCACAGGGCCAAGTTTGCAGAACTTGTGGAGCCGTTGCAGATGAATTTTGTTTTGGAAGTGAATTCAATGTTTTTGGCGGTGATAAAATGCCCAAATTCGTGTCATGGAAAAATAATAAAAAGAATTCACCTGGTCTTGATTTTGGACTGGCGCAGCTAGATGTTTTGTGCACCAAATATGGACTCTCTCCCGATATGAAAGCCGAAACAGAAGATCTTCTGAAGCGCATTTATTCATCAAGGTCTTTTGCTAGGAAGCAAGATGTTGGTATTCTTGCTGGTTGTTGCTTGATTCATATAAAACAGAAACATAATCAATTTATTTCTCTAAATGACATAAGTGCTAAACTAAACTGTCCCAAGAAAAAAGTTTTCAAATTTTCCAAAATCATCAAATCCTTTTGCAGTGACTTGAAAAGCAGTCCTGAAACAAACTGTAGAGAGCTTGTTAGTATCTCGGAGGCAGCTAATCAAATTAGTACTTCTCAGATGTTGGAATCTACAGTTGCTAAAATTTTTGCATCTGTTGTGGACAATAAGGATGAGTTTATTAGTAAAACAACAGCTTTGACAAAGTTAGCCTGTGATTGTTGGTTAATGTCAGGAAGGTCCCCTGAAGGTGTGATCACAGCCGCTGGATATTTGTGCTGGAAAAGCATAAACCCAGGGTCAAAGTCACTGACCTTGAAACAGTTCTGTTCAGACTTTTCGATGCCATACTCCAAATCATCACCTAAAGTTTTGGAAATAAAGAACATGCTACTTAAACTAGGAAAGAAGATACCATCTGGTTCTAAAAACTATGTAAATGGAAAGAATATTTTGTTTCACTTAAATTATATTTTGGAAAACTCTGTCACGTTACGGAATGATCTGCTGACTGATACATACAAGGCAGAGGAAATAGCTAAAAAAGAATTTTCTATGTACAGAAAAGTTTCAAGTGTAGCCAAAGAAACTGAAGTTGTGAGTGTTGAAAGGCGCTGCGACTTTCAACCAAATATGAATGCACCTGATGTTGAAATATCAGATTCTGAAATTGCTAAATACATTCGTTCAGAAAAAGAAGTGAAATTGATAAAGAAATTAAAAGAGAAATATGAGTCTTGAACATTTTAAATCTACTTATCATATACTAATTTTTTTCTTTTGTATTGAAATAGGTAGTCCATAGTAGTTTGGGTAAACCTGGAGTTTATGGTGCCGGTCTGCTTCTCGCCAATTCTTCTTGTCGCAATTTCATGTGCCGTCACCAAATACTGTTTTGGATGTGCAGTACGCTTTTTATTGCTCTCTTGCGCATGTGTCACCTGAAAACGAGAGTTTGAGCATGCAATGCCTGCGGCATTTCAAGTGTGTACCGGGCACATTTTTTAACTTAAGAAAACATCAGTGACTTCACTTTCAGCATAGCTGAATAATCGTAGCTTTGCTTATTGATTGAGAAACGAAACACACAGAATAACATACACGGTACTGAACCGATATTCCATACGAAGAATTCCAAGTTTTATTCAAATTCGAATTTATCGACCAATTGCATCGAAGAGTTGAACAAAACAGTCCAATCGAAACTTGGTGCAATATTGCCTGATAAGCAAAACACCGGTGAAAGGATCAATTTGTGCGCATGCGTGCTTGTCACTCGTTAAAAACATCTAGGCGCAACCAAAACAAATGTTCTCTCATCGCCGTTCTTGGCAGCAAAGATTTGGTGATCCTAAGAGGGACGAAGTAGGCGGGCACCGTAAACTCCAGGTTAATCGTAGTTTATTCTGAATGCTATGTTGTGATACTATAATAAACATTGATATTCCATCTATTAGATAGATCAACTATCATGTACCATTTCATAGATTTTCCAATTTCATATAATTGTTTTTTCTTATATTGTAATAAAAGTTGAGCTTATTTTTTAGTTAACTTGTCTATTTTTCATTTTTAATTAGATACAACACAGTTGTAGCAACTTGAATTTAAAAAAAAGACCAACTAGAATTATTATCTCAGTAACCAATTGATCAGTTTGAAATCCGTTTCTTAAAACCAATTTCAATCATTGAAATAAACATTTAATTCAAATATTTTACCAATTTCAGGCGTTTGCTTCCAGATTTAATTAACATTTTTTTTTTCTTTTGTATTAAAATAGCTGTTCCATAATAGGGTCATTCCATGTGAAATGAGCAAATCAGCTGTTGTCAACATGTCACAGATTTCAATAAAAATTATTATTTAAGTTAATCATGTATACCTATGAGTAAATGCAAAGTATGAAATTTCAGAAACTATTTGTTGTTTTGTTAATTGACATTAAAAGTTGATGCTTACACTAAGCACAATTTTTCAGGTACAAGGCAGCCAGTGTGTAACTCAAAAATTCCATAAATTATAACATAAATTTTTAAGAAAAGTTCTTGTTATATTCTCTGGAAAAATCTTTATCAGAAAAAGTCAAAATGAAATTTAATTAGTGCTTTTATTAAATCTGAGATATTTACAAAAATTGTCAATTTACTTCAGATTTCAAATTATTCTGCTAGCTCTAGGAAAGAAAAGACAATAAAAAAATAATAATAATTATGTAATGAAAAACCATTTATAACTAACTGTTTTTGAATTCCTTGATAAAGGAACCATATTTTAAGAAAATAATCTTGGGAAAATTCATTTTTTTCTACTAAGATCCTTGTTTGAACATAAAGGAATGCTCCTATTTTTTTCAAATTGTTTCACATTATAGATGAAAGTGTCTCTAATATATTTTAAAATTTTCATTATTGCCTTCAGCTTATTTTTGTCACTAGAATAATTTTAATTAAAGTGGAATTTAACCAATTATGGCTGTTTATTGCAAGTGTACCTAGATGGCAGCACGGGTTTTCTTGTTTAATCTTGTCCAAACCTGTGTCTATGAAGTCGTCTTGTTTGCTTAAGTGTTTCCTTAATAATTGCGATATTTATGCTATTCATGTAAGTTTATTATGTCCAATTGGGGTTGTGAAAGAGAAATTCCCCCGTCATCTATGACGTAGGAAAAATTTGCTAGAAAGTTGCCATAAAACCTATTACGTAAAAACAGTAGGCCTAAAAGAACTTGGTGAGTTTACAGTTGAGGACAGAGAACTATTGCCTTTGAGATTGGGCAATAAGTTGGAAAAAATTTATTTTCACCATGAACAAGTGTATTTTCAGAAATACGCCCATTTATTTGGACAAACTTGCTGTGATCCTTTTAAAAGACATAAAAAGATAGATAAAAAAAGTTTCTTAGGATAGGACACTAGATACTGCAAAAAAAAAATCACTTGGATTATTACTGGTAGGCCAAAAAACTTGCCCGCATGTGAAACTCTCATACAAAAACTCACATGAAAATGAAACTGATTCTGAAATAGGAACTCCAGAGGAATATTTAGAGAAACTTAATAACGGCTTGTAAGAAATGGGAAACTCGCCAATTAAAAAGTTCATCAAAGTTAGTACAGTTAAAAGAAAGCAATATGGAAAAAGAAAGTTAGAGAAAATTGTCTCAGCTGCAAAAGAAAATTTGGGCACTGCTTTACAAGCAAAGCCTATTGAAATTGAAAACATTCACCAGTCTTACAGAATGAGGACTTGCATAGTTTTGTAGAAGAACTGAAGATCAAGTTTGCAGAAACAACATCCCATGCAGATAAAGTCCAAATTTTAACCCTGGTTCCAAAAAGCTGGAGTCTTGAAAAAACAAAGACAGAATTTTCCACTACAATGTATTTAGTGAGGAAAGCAAGAAATATTAAAAGGTTATTTGGTGTTCTTGGGAAACCTGCAACAAGACAAGGCACGGAAATTAGCCAGGGAGATATTTCTGTCATTCAGACTTTTTATGAATCGGATGATATCAGTCGTTTATGACCCAGGAAGAAAGATTTTGTTAATGTAAGGACAGATGATGGTAAAGTCCAAAAACAAAAAAAAAAAGATTGATTCTCTGCATATTAAAAGAAGCATACCACAAGTTTAAAGAACAAAATACAAATTTAAAAATAAATGGATTTAGTAAATTCGCTGAACTGAGACCAAAACACTGCATATTAGCTAGAAGTAATGGTACATATTCTGTATCTGTATGTACCATCCATCAAAATATGAAATTTATGTTGCATTCTATTAAACCTCACCATTCATTGCTAAAAATAATGGTTCTAAAATAAATATGTTTGCAATATAGAAAATGAAAAATGCATGTTTGGAGAATGTTCTCAGCGTCCAAACGAAAACTTCGCAATGAAATAGAAAAGTCGGATGCTTTTCAAAAATGCAGACGAAATTATTTACAAACGTTGGATTTCAACATACAGATCTACTTTAATTACACAAGTTGATTCCACTGAGGAATTTCTTGATTCATTTGTTGGGTGTGTGCCAAGTTTAACAAAACATTTTATTTCGAAGTCTCAATCAAAATATCGGAAGGATTTGAAACTTAACATCCCTCAGGACGAGTGTGTAGTTCTCCTTGATTTTTCTGAAAACTACTCATTTATTGTTCAGGATTAGGATTGGATTCAGGATTTTTTAAAACCAATTTCAATCATTTGGTTCCAAATTT
>BGPR01013081.1:0-42843 GCA_013235015.1 Araneus ventricosus
CAGAAAAATTCTTTATTTTCAGATTTTGCATCACTTTGTAAATATTTGACAAATTTCTCGAAGTCTAAAATCCAAATAAAAAAATTGTAATGATATACGAAATGAGGAAAGTCATTCAAGCTACCTAAATGTTAAAAAAAATGCTAAAAAGGTTACCCTTTAATTAATTTTAATAAGTAAAAATATTGGGCAATTAAATCTTTAAGAGTAATTTTATATCTACCTATCAACTATCATTATTGATCATCTTGATGGAGTAGTAAAAGATTTAACTAATTTTAAAGATTTAATTACTTTAGATTGTCGTATTAAATTATTACATTAAATTATTTAAATTAATACAACATTTAACTACTTTATAAAAAATTTCTAAAGTAATTGATAAATTCTTCTCAGATTAATAAATGGGTTACATTTATCCCGATAAATCCTCTTTCAAAACACAATTAACGTCTTAAAGCCCTTCCAATATAAAACGAAAATTTGAAAAGTTCAGATATCGAAACAACGTCTCGAGTAGAGAAATAGAGCGACCGTAAGTACAGAGCTGGCGAGAAATTCAGAACATTCTTTGATCTGGAGTGAATCCCAACCGGTTGGGAAAACGAGTAATGAGAATCAAAATTTCTGCGAATCGTATTGAAAATGTGACGTCTCCCAACCCAAACGGCGTGCCGGAGAATAGACCCGCTATTCTGAGCTGTCCACATCAATGATCCTCGGAGAAATTTTATGGCGAGTTAATTAACAAACTTGTCTATTCAACGACGATTCGGATCTCAACTACTTTTTTCCCTCTCAGGTGGATGCAGATGCCGGATTATGATATATTTTATAATAAAGATTTATGACTCTTTTATTTAAGAATTTTTTCTTTTCGTATATTTAATGACAATAAAAAATGTCGTAGAAACTGAGAAATTTAATTGGTGATACTACAAACCCCACATTGTCTTGGCGAAAATCTTTTAAATAGGTAATTTTTCGGTTTCATCCTTGACAAATTGACTACCCAGGAACCAAGCAAAAATATCTCTGTTCGTTTGAGCACTCCAGGAGACTGTTTAATGAATTCTTTCAAGGAAGGTCGATCCGGAACGCATTGTTCACTCTAATGTTCAATCTTAATATTCGTGCTCCTTCAACTTCCTGGGTGTGATGAAGTTTTCCGGGACTTCTTTGATACAATTTTAACTTTGCATCTATTGTCCTGTTTCTGAAACCTGATGGCTTTTCTATGACTTTCTTTATTCATATTTATATTATATATATATTCCAGTCAAAGGAAATTTTTTTTTCTAATACCTACCATCAGAAATCACTACCAATTGACAGTCAAAATTCAAAGAGTTACAAAAAATTCCCACAAAGATGCTCGTGGAAAATATTAAAGTACTATAAACGATAACTCAAATTAAATAGACAAAGTTCCTGGCAGCCAGATACAAGATACACGATGATTCTTCACAAAGCAGTGAGTTTGATAATTAGACTCAGAAAAAAACATACTTGCTGTTCAAGATATAGCATTTGCAAGCAAAGCAGGGTAAAAGCCATCCATTCCGGTAGTAAAAAAGTCTTTAGAAAATGAACAATCTTTTTCCTATTTAGAAAGTTATTTTATAGCATGCAATTGAAATGCATTTTGCTTCAAGAAACTTAAGCAATCATTGTCTGTACGACATTAGGCTAAACAGAGAAGATTCTCATGAATCCTTTCTCAAAAAAACAATGCTGTCAACCTGCATCGTATTTTTTCTGATACCGTCGTAAATAAATATCAGTGATCTGAGAACTGTAGCGACATATCTTTCAAATAAAAATGTGCAAATACTGTTGTTAGGCAAGGACCCAACTATACCACACTACTGAGCAATCCGTGCAAAATAGCTTTTATACTTAAATGCGGGCTGCGGTGTCCTAGAGTTGCAACTTAGCTTTGCAGTTCGAAGGTTTTATGTGGAAACCCATTCCATCAGTCAGAAGAAACGCTATGCAAGTAACTAGGTGATTGAGCTCTTAATCCGTCGAGGTCAGCCGTCCCTATGGATGAAGTGTCATGGAGTTTGAAAAGTTAGGTGTCGCTCAAATGTCGTCCCTATCATCTGGTCAAGTGTTCAGAATTTTGAGTTCTCATCCACAAAAACACTCGCGTTGCTTCCCAAACGGGCGATAATATAAATAATCTGTCACTTTATAATTTTCATCAGAAAGTTTTAGACGGTACAGCTTCACTACCGATTTTCTCATGAAATTGGGGCAGAAATATACAAGATTTTTCTTTTATTTTAGTTCTTATGTTCTGTGTTCCCACTGTGAATTATGTGCATTTATAGATTCAGTGTTCCATTTCAAACCATAACTCAAATATTACTAAAAACCAGTTTTCACGAACTTCCAACAGAGATTAAAATACCAGTGCTTGCCATTTTTATTACTGAGTTTCAAATCCATCCTGAATATCCAGCGAATTCATGCGTCGTTTTTCATTCTTCCTCATAAATGTTTTGAATTTCTTTTGAAAAAAACTATTTGAAGAGTCATTTCATAAAACATTTATGAAGATGCAACACGACAGTAGAAGAAATAAATATTTTAACAGTGATTAATAGAAGGAACTTAAGATTCTGCGCACAGATAAAGCAAGCAACAATGCAAATGAGTTTGATGTGTCTCCTGGTGATTCTGGAATTTTTTTCCCTGACATGTACAGTACAATTGAAGTTGCACTTTTAACTAATTCATTTTATCGCTTTTATGAAGATATAATCAGAGTTAATGCAATATACCTGTCATAACCTGAGAATTTTATATTAATGGAGTATAAGCTATTTGTTAGATAATTTGAAATCTACCTATCCTTGATAGCTATGTGAAGTCAAAAAAAAGTTTGAAATCTTCATAAACGTCAACAAGTGCGTCATAGTGCACAGCGAACAGGGAAACAGCTACACATTACGAACTTATTAATTCATGTTCTGCTCTGTTTACTGGCAATCAAACAGGCAAGGGTTTACAGAACGAAATAACCAAATCAAATATTAAAATGTAGATTTTCTTGCAAACTTATTAGAAAGAATTATAGTACATATAGTTACATCGTGAGTTTTCTCAGATAATCCTTACATTCCAAATCATGTTTTTGCTAAATTCCATAACTTTCATCAAAAGCCGTGGCCTTGGGAACTACTGCCCAGGGGCCAATGTCTCATGGCGACAAAACGGGGGCGAAAAATGAGGTTTTAAAGAATGCAAAGATCTTGAATACTGCAAAAGAATTTCCATTTGACTGGCGCCCGCTTCCCTTACTGAATAAGTAATCGGAGGGTAATGTGGTGCACTAGTAACTCACCACTGAAAATGTGTGTGCAAGTTCCTTATTGACAATATATTATAAAATATCCTCCACATATTTTCGTTATTCTGAATGCCGCACAAGAAAGCGAAGTGCCTATAGAAAAATCTTTGATTTTAGGGATACGAGTTGGCATTTCGATGCTTCTTCGCGCCTTCTTGACAATTGCTGCTCTCTAAGAATGACCGTGATATGCTAGTTCTGAAAATTATTCGATGCTTTTCAACCTCTAAAACAGAACTTGTATCTTATTTCGAACATTCTGAAGAGTCATATTACAAGTCGCCTGCGCCCATAACAGCAAACACACTTTAAATTACACTTTAAAAGATAAGAAATAGCACTTATCAATCTTAAAATATACTTTAGAAGCGTAATATAAATAAAAAATGCGATATTGGCTATGTAAATTTGACAAATCTGAGCTGTCCTATATATAGGACGATGGTAAAATACGGGTTAAATCAATGGTTTTTTCGTAAGTCGCACCAATAAGCGCAATAAAATATGTTAGTGCATCAATATAAGCACGCAGACATAAAAAGTGGATGCGCAAATCCTCAAACTGTCTACAACGTTACGGTCCCTAAAATATAGTTATAAGCAGGATTTAGTGAATTGCAAAAAATGAAAAAGAAATGTAGCGGAGTCTTTTAGCACAAGGCATTCTACGATATTCCGAATGCCGTGCAACATGGTAAAGATATCGTATAACCATTGTAGAGCATCTTTTGTTAATAGTGCAGTGATCCGTGTAACGACCCTCTTCAATGCAAAGATTTTTAAATTGTAGCTTAGTGGAGAGAAGTTTTAACTATAAAGTACTCACAGCCTCTGAGTAAAGATAAATATTTAAAAAGGTTATATATTTATATATATATATATATATATATATATATATATATATATATATATGTATATATATATTTAACAAAAGAAAACATCAAAACCACGTCATAAAAGAAAAACCAAAGCATTTTCATATTTAAATCTTTTTTGGAATTTATGTTAACCTTATGGTTTCCATTTCCTGGCGTTTACTTCATTTGGAGTAGTATTTCTTCGATTGAAGTGTTTCTTCGATTAAAGTATGAATTTCTTGATTGTTTTTTGCATTTGTTTCTGTATTTGTATATGATTGTATATGTATATATATATATATATATTTACGGGGAGGATCATAAATTAAATTTAAAGATTAATGACAAGAGAATTTCTCACATTTCAATGCTCGCTGGTCAGAACTTCTGCCAGAATCCTATTGAGGTCTCCACAACCAGTCACAGTTATAGTTAGGAAAGAGTCTGCAACCTCCAGAGTTCCAACGTACTCTATCATACTGCGTCATCAATCTCATGTGGTCAGTTGACCGCCAGTGTTCATCTCCAGATCAAAAACGCATCTGTAAAACATCCGGGAATGCAATTAGCAAACCTTAAAACATTTGGATGGTTCGCCGAAAGGCTATTTTACAACACGCGTTCAAATGAAAAAAATTATACAATTGAGAACTAACTACTATTTCGTGGATTTCGATTTCATAAATTTCAGTCTGTACCAGAGTGGGTAAAATTTGCTACAGAATGTTTTAAAAAATTAAGCGCTCCGTGTAGCGAGGGACTATTCATAATTCAGTAATTAAAATTTAAAAATGTAGTAGAATTTTTCCTGCAATTTCTTGTGAAAACAGCAACATGACTAAATTTGCATTTTGGAGGTCGTTCACAATTGTGATCGATTATAAGCTTGTCCAGAAGTGAACTGTCCTAAGAAAGATTTCTATATAATTTTTATGTAATGTTTGCCTTTAAAGATAATAATATAAAGAAAAGTTTAAGATGATATTAAAATCTACACTCATGTCCATAAATTAAGGATAATGAAGTTCAGGCAAAGAAAGAGACAGAAGCAAAGCAAATTTGACTTATTTGTAAAGTCTATTTATTAAACAAAAGTTATAGAGCAAAACAGATGCTATATGTTTGACATAATTAATAAAAATTGCGATTTTTACTCCCTGGAGCAAATTTCAAAAAAGAACCTATTTGCAAAAAGCAGTATAACATGGTTAGTGTGATGAGTAATACGGAGTATGTCTCCCGGACGATGCAATACAGGCCTTGCAACGCCTAGGCATGCTGAGTATCAAATTATCAATCTGATCTTGGAGAATATTACACCACTCATCAAGCAATGCCCTCCGAAGTTCCCGTAGACAGGTGGGAGGGGGTTGACGGGTTGCAATTCGTCGGCCAAGCATATCCCACACATTCTCTATTGGATTCAAATCCGGTGAGTATGCTGGCCAATCCATACGGGTGATATCCTCCGATTGAAGGCATTCGTCTACAATGTTTGCACGGTGAGGACGGGCGTTGTCATCCATAAACAGAAATTCAGCACCCATGGCGCCCCGAAACAAACGTACATGTTGTTCCAGAATGACATCCCGATAGATGTGGCCTGTCATCGTTACACTCTGAAGATGCAGATCAGTTCTGGAACCAAGAATAATTCCTCCCCAAACGAGCCATCCTGCACCACCGTAACGGTGTCGTTCAATGGTGTTCTCTTGGTGGTAACGGGTACCTGGCGCTCTCCATATGAAAGTCCGGCGAGAATCAGACTGTAAACTAAACCTGGACTCGTCGGAAAACATCACACAAGACCACTGTTGCGGTGTCCACAATGCATGCTCTCTACTCCAGGCTAATCGCAGGCGACAGTGAGTTGCGGTAAGTGGAATACATCTGACAGGCCTACGAGCATATAGACCAATGTGCCCTAAGCGTCTGTACACGGTCTGCCTTGAAACTGTCGTACCGGTAGCTGAAGAGAGCTGACGAGACAGGTCTGATGCTGTGGTCCGTCTGTTTCTTTTGGCAGTAACTGCCAAATACCGGTCCTCATTCGGCGTTGTAACTCGGGGGCGACCTGTACTGTAACATCTACTCACATTACCATCATCTTGGAATCGTTGCCAAAGCCTGGAGATGACACTCTGGGCGATTCCAAGTTCCTCGGATACTTCCAGATGGGTACGTCCACATTCCAGCTGTTCGATAATTCTACGACGTAAAAAATCATCCAAATGCTTCCTTTGTGCCATAACTATGCGGTTATTGCACTGAAAGGCTTTTAAAGCGCTTGTGAACAATTTTACTTCTTTGCCACCATTCCTTACATACCCCTCTCTTACACTCTCGTTCTATCCGCGCCATCTGGTAGTTTCCTGTAATTTGTATATTCTTTTTCAAGATGTGTGTGATAATTCTACAGGTGAAATTTTTATTTTAGAGTTCAATTTCTGTGTGATTCTGAATTATCCTTAATTTATGGACATGAGTGTATTTAACATAAATAAAAATTGGAACGAATTTAATTCTCCGCCGAACCAATAGATGACGCTACATAACTCTAACTGGATTGAATTTCCCATACGCATGGCAGCAAGCGTTCGCCATTCTGATCAACAAAATGCTTATTTTTGATAAAATTGTAAATGAATGCAAATACTTTAAGTTTATATAAAATAAATTGCTAATTTTGGTTCATGCAGACATGTTCTATAGTTATCCTGTTACTCATAACTAAATATTTTCTCCCATTTCACACTAGGAAAAACAGCCACAAGAAGTCGTAAGCATTTAAAATTGAAATTAACATATGGTTGAGTTTAGTGATATTAACGTCCCGTTTTCAAATATTACTAGGTCTATTTTGGGATGGACCTCATAATTTTGAACCTGGTTAGATGGCGAGGACGACACCAGTGAAAACGGATTAGAATATCATCCATCGATTGAGAGGCTTTCACTTCCTGATGATCTACTTACTTTGGGTCTTTATAATAAAGAATAATTAAATTTCCGAGCAATAGGAAATTTTACATGTTGTAATAAAGAATAATTAAATTTCCTAGCAATAGGCAATTTTGCATGTTGTAATAAAGAATAATTAAATTTCCGAGCAATAGGAAATTTTACATGTTGGCGCATCAATCCTCCAAATGCTTTTAGGACATTCTTATGCTAGAGCTATCCCAGTCACATCTAAGCTCTGAGAGGTTTTCGTTAAAAGTGGTATGAAATGCATATTTCAAATGCATATATAGAGCTAATGACTGGTATACTCTCCAATTTTGAAATCAATCAACCGTCATTTGATTGCCTGGAAGAATATCAAGTTTTAACAAAGGTGAAACAACTGTTTTCTCACATTATAGAAAGCCTTAAGGCAACGAGGGAAAACATCTCAACTATGACTTCAGCATTTTGAACTTGTAACCTCAGTACTACACTTTATTCAAACAGAGCGTGTGGCTGATAGGAATATTCACTTGAACTGCAATGCTTCCAACGTTTTATGGAACAAGACTCTTAGCTGACCCAAAGGTTTGCCAAGATATGGATGTTCATGGAAAGAACATGTCAGCTGAAGAATTCAGCGAATTGACGTAGGACAGCTTCTTTACTATTCATCTTCATCTAAGAAAGTATGGGAAGTTTTTCAGATATGTCGGAAGAGTAATAGCTAATGATACTTCTGTAAAGCTTTAAAGAGTTACAACCATGATAGGTTTTACTATTAGCGTTCTTAATAGTTGAATATTTGGGCTGGCCATAGCTCAATAAGCTTTAAGACAAATAAAAAATTCTGCAACATTCTCAAAACTAGCTGTAATTAGCACGTTGAAATGAGAGAAATGGACTGTAAGAAATTAGAAGCAACGCTTAGACAGCACTCTATAGATATTCAAGGTCTTTTCTCACTAGCATCTGATTAAATTGGTTGAGAAGTGAAATGTTGAAATTGGAAATGACGTTACGTAATTCGGTCGTCTCAGGCTCGAAAGAGCTAAAATAATGTATTTTTCAAAACTCATTAATAGTTGAAACATGCCTTAATAAAGTTGATATAATGTAACTTTTCAAAAAAACTATGTTTACAGTAAATTCACCTGGCGAATAAAAAATTTATTGTGCATTTGAGCCTGTGAAATCGAGCTTGCTTGGCTGCATGAGACATTAGCGATGTTATGAGAATGATAAAGAAAGAACCACTTCTTAGTGTCTTTTTAATTTCCACAGTGAAACAGATGGTAACACTGATAATCTGTACATGGGTAAAGTAAATACCATCGCCAAAGAAGATAACATATTTTAAGAAACATTGCATCATCTAGCCAGAAAAAAATTCAATGAATACAATATTTTTAAATAAATTAAATTTCGATCAAAGTAATGTAAAATGGTTTTCATAGTTTCGATACTTTTCAATTCTAAAATTATGACTGTGCACTAAATTTTCAGTTTAATTAAAGTAATGTGTTGTTTGCTGTTTAGTAAAGCATGGGGATGAAACTGTATTACAGGCTTTCTCTTCCAAAACAATATGCACAGAAATACAAAAACATAAAACAGTACGGTATTTCCAATATTTAACTAATAAATCTTTATTATTATGAAAATTATTTTTACCTTTCAAGTTTGGTAGTTTAATAAATTCATATATTTGCCGACATTTAAAAATAATAATCAAGGGAATAATTAATTATCAAGCCATAAATTTCATTTATATTTTAAACATATCCTTACAGGAAAAAATTGTCTGGCGCAAGATTAAATCTAATATAATAATTTATTCAAAATTTATTTACCTATACTTACAAAAAATCATAATTGTAACATATTCTATAAACACGTTAGAATTATGATTGCAAACAAGAACTTTTCGAATTTCCTGTCTAATTGTGAAGGGCCAGAAGGGACAAACGTACTCCGCCTATGATTCAAATGTACCCTTAATATCTGACACTGCAGCAGTCATATCAAACGACAATAAATGCATTTTATATTAATTGAAACATGTTTAAATTAAGAACTTTTAACAATAAAAATTTTGAAGATTAAATCCTATTGGTAACTGAAGAAACCTTTAAATGAGATAATTTTGAAGATTAAATCCTATTGGTAACTGAAGAAACCATTAAATGAGATAATTTTGAAAGCAAGATATTTATAAACGCAAAACTTTCTTTGTGATTTTTACAACGGAATGAAATTTAATAACATTTACTGGACCTATCAGTGACTTCTCTTCAACTCAGAAACCAACTGCAGTGAAAAATGTTGAAATACAGCAAAAACACTCAAAACCATTAAACCTCTGACTTCATATCCGGCGATTTCCTCGATTTGGAAGTTCGTCTGTTTTCTTCCGCATCCTACGATTTTCGAAAACTACTGAGTTCACTTAGTACTTTTAAAACATTGAATCATATAATACTAATAAATTCCTGCACGTAAATAGCAACTAGCTTTGTTCAGAATTTTGAAAATGTTTTAAAACCTTGCATTAAAATAGAAATTCAAAGGATTATGCAGTTAGAGTCTTAATGTCTCTTCGCAACATGAATGCTCTTTATAGAGGAGAGTTCTGGGATGAACTCTGATTTTTCGCGTTATTATTTATATTTAATCTTTTTTCTATTATTTAAAAGGCTTGAAAAATATTTTATTGTCCGATGGCAATAATTTTACAAGCAATTTTTTCTTGCATCTGAAAAAAATTACCTTCCAGATGCAATAATCCTCTAGTTTTAAAACAAGTCCTTACAGAGGACTGAAGGAAATCATTATAAGGAGAATTTGGACTTTAGAAATTTACGTTCCGTTAAAACCCCTATTAATGGTGTGAAGTTTCTTGAACCTCTGTTTCAAAAATTGAGATAATTTATGAACAAGTCTCCTACGCTTTCAAATCGTTATTTTTAGGCATATTAGGATGTTCCATTATATACTATGAGGTGTCTGTTTCAGCTAAATGTATAGTATGTTTCAAAAATCCCTTAGCAGGGATATGACCTGAATTTAAAAATGTAATCATTGTGCGATACATATAATTTTTGATTGTGTTGAGACATTTCAGGTTCAAATATTTGAAATGAATATTTAAATATTAATATATAATTTAAAACGAAATTTTCGTGAAAAATCTATTCTTACATTCTTAACTGAAATATTGAGAGACCGTGTTTTGCAATATCTGAAACCAGAATACAGGCATTATTTGATCATTCATAAATTGAACAGTGTGCAACTATTCTAGAGTTAGCGCCGTTTTCAGTGTATTTGGAAAACGGAGAATTTGCTTAGGAAATAATTTATTAAAGCGTTGTTTCATCAAACTTTCCTTATAATAATTTACATTTTATTCATCTTTCGGAAATAGTTTCACACACTAAAGGAAGTAGAAAAAAACTAAGCATTTATTTAAAACAATTGCGTATACGTCTTTCCAAAAGTTTTACCACTTTTTCAATTCAATATTTTTCTATATAAACTTTCTTTCATCTGACTTTGAACGTTGTCTTTCCATGGTTTTGTCTATAATTTAAAGCTTGGAATTTTAGTTTCGAGCTGGTATTTAAAAATTAGAATTGGTTTTGTTATCTTCTGAAAGTTCTAGTTGAGAACCACGCTCCGTTTGTTTGTTGATTTTGAGGTGTCACCACCATCTGTATGTTCAATGGACGTAATTCCATGATATCAATTTAGAAACGGGTAGTAGGATAAAATTTCATCAGAATTATACATTAGAAATGTTAGACAGCTGGGGAAACGATGTTAAAATTAAAGAAAAAATTGCATGGCAACTCATTTGGTATTACCAAACAGATGATTTTTTAAAAAAATATTAGTCATCGAAAAATAATCTTTTTGCTATAATATTTTAGTAAGTTATCAATGAAAACGCCAAATTCATTTAATTATTATTTAAATAAATTCTAATTAAAATTTCGAAAACGGTCCAGAAGTACATTTACTCCCATCTCTTCAAAGTAAGTTTGCACCAAATTTTGCAGCTGAAGTTCAGATGTATGCCGTACATATGGCACATTGTCCTTTTTCATTAATAGATATTAATAACTTACAGTTGTTTTTTAAATAAATATTTAGACAACTTGATACACTGTATTGCTTCAATTCTAAGTTAGAATATAATTAATTAAGCTTATATTTAATATTGTTATCTACGTGGGAACTTTGGAACTACGTGCGAAGACTGGGAACTTCGTTTTCTGTTTCCTGCAAAATTGAAATTAAAATTGGAGCATCATTGACTTTTCACAAGCCTTTTCATTTGATCTGGATCAATGATCAAAACTCGAGAGTTCAAATACGCTGAGCTAAATCTTAGAAGATTGGATTATAATTAGTGTCTGATACTTTATAGTAAGCATCCATGTAAAAATGAACCGAAGTTTCTCTCATGAGTTCTATAATCCGTAATAGACAAACCGCGTTGAAGTTCAACATACTGGAGCTCCGAATCCCTGAAAAGATGTTATAAAAATTACCGTTTGCGATTATGACAGATGTATAACTGTATGGTCATTGCATGCCAATCGAATGTTTGCAGAGACTCGAAAACAAAACAAGTTTAATATGAATGTCAAAACTTCTTTAAATAATGTTTCAAATCCACAAAATTTTTTTATCAACATATTTTTTAAAATATTTCCATATTTGTTATGCAGTGTATAACATTGTTTTTTTTTTTTTGGCAATCGCACTGACGTTTGAAAACTGTCGTCTTCTGGAATTATTCTACTTTCTCAAGTATTATTTCATAACAGTTTTTGTAATCTTACATTTCTAAAGATTATTTGAGAAACTGTTTGACTCATATTCCAATCAACTATTAATATTCTTTATGGAACAGTATACATTATTTATAAGCTTTGCCAAATTATATACCGTGGAATTTCAATAATTCAAAACTAACGAGACCAAAATAAATATTAGATTTATTAAAGGATTCGAATTAAGAAAAAATGTATCTAAAAAAATGTTTAGCGGCTTCGGCGTCAAATAAAAACCGCGAGTAAGAATTCAGTTTTGCATATCATCCTTTCTTTTCAAAGGCAATTTTTCTGATTGGGAACAAATTTTAAGCTCACCTCCCTTTTTCTACCGGCTCATAGATGGTGCCCCAATGTCGTTTAATACCTTACATTCATAGCCAGCAGCGAGGAGAATAAACAGAGAGAGGGGCGGCGATGGTCCTCTGGTTTAACCGAGTACTTGCACTCGGGGTTCTTAACCTCCGGACCTTGCTATTAAAGGGGAGAAAATAACATTACAAATTCAGTTTCATAGAAAAATTTGAAGTGGATAATTAGTGTTATAAAATCATAATGTTTAATGTTGATTAATATGTGATTAAAAGGTTCGAATTAAGAAAATCTTTATCTAAAAGAAAATACGGCGTCTTCGGCGTCAAATAAGAACGGCGAGTAAGATTTCCTTTTCGCATAGCATCCTTTCTTTTCAAAAGCAATTCTTCAGATTTAGAACGAATTATAAACTCACCTCAGTTTTTCTACCTGCTGATAGATGTAAGATGGTACTCCAATATTGTTTTGTACCTTACATCCATCGACAGCAGCGATAGAATAGGCGCAGAGAGGGATGGCGATGGTGCTGTGGCTTAACGGAATGCTTATTCTCAGGGTTCTTAACCCCCGGACATGGCTATTGAAGGGGAGAAAATAGCATTACAAATTCACTTGCATGTACAATTTAAAGTACCTTAATACTTATTAATATTATAAAATCATAAGGTTTACTGAGCGAGTTAAAGCGTGAGTTAAGCGCCATCAAGCGATAATACTAATTTTTCAAATTCATTTAGATCTGACGGTGAGAAAACTTTATCACGTTATACATTCCATGAAATATTTTGAACTTCTTTATTATTAAAAGTCTTGTGACACAGAAGATCCATATATAACAGCTTACATTGCCTTAGACTTAAAAATATGCACATTGATTACGAGACTTGAAATAAAAATAAATTTTTTGCTCCTCTTATTAGTTTAAATTCATCCGCTTTATTCAGTGGATGATGTAAATATCATATGAAGTATAGCCACTCAAATAATCTCTATTAAAAATACTAAAATTATTTAATTAGCTGAGCTCTAGAGACACTTGTGTTGTATTTCAGAACCACATAGACTTGAAACAAATATCTTTAACTACACTAGATATCACCTTATAAGACTTTTTAAGCATCTTAATAAAGAAATCTATTTTGTTTGTTTAAAAATTTCGAGTGGTCAACAGATTTCCTCTAAGCGTGCTTTAAGAATGTTGCCATTGAAATTAAGTTTCTCATTTCCTTATTGTTTTCAATTAATATTTCGCGTTGAATTTTTATTGAAGCTTTTAATCTGGTAACTGAGTTATGCTATGATTAGAATACTTAGATCGAAAAAAAACCGATTTAGCTTAGAACCGTTATATTATGTTACAATGAAATAAAATAATGTTATTCATCTTCAAGATTTCTGATCTTTTGATCAATTTATGTCGATATCTTAATCTAAATAGCATCATTAATTTTGTGCTTCTTTTGAAGAGATAATAATCCGAATGTTTAAAATGCAAATAAGAAATTCCGAATCAATACAGGAATTCTAACATTAGATAGAAAATGAATTTTAATAAAATATGTGATTTTTTATCTCTTGAATTTAAGCGATTTGGTTCAATACGGTTAATAATATGAAAAGATTTTAATCTTTAGATATACTTTAACATATATGCAAATGTGTGGGACGGAAGAATTCTTCTGTGTATAACAAAAAGAATTAGAACAAAATTGTGATATTTCTGGTTGTGGATATTGTCACACAAATTCTAAACATAAATATTTTCTTGCCCAGACAAAGAAATAGACCATCTTAAATATGAAAACCTGTATTTTTATAGTTCGAGTAAAATTACGCATATATATTTAAAAATAATTGAATCCAAGGTATAAATTTTAAACGAAACTGAAAGGAATAGAAACTTGAAAGAAATATATATTTTTATTAGATAACTCCACCCCTCCCGATTACACCCTTGGAGAAAACTCTCTTTCCTACCATACCAGTTTCCGCCCTAATAACCACCCGGCTCGTATACAACTTACCCGGCCTGATTGAGCAGGGGTCGTAGTAAAAGTGTTAATGGAGTGACCTTAAAGCAGAATCATATTCATTGTGAGACGCATATGATTTTGAATAACGTTGAGACATTTTGGATTCAAATATTTGAGATGAATGTTTAAATAAGAATAAATAAATTAAAAATGAAACTTTCGTGCAATTTTTTTTCTTAAACTGTTAACTGAAATGTTGGAAGACGGTGTTTTGCATTAACTGAAACTAGAATACAAGAATTATTTATTCATTCATCAATTGAACATAACGCAACTATTCTCGAGATAACGCTGTTTTGAGGCTATTTCAAAAAATGGACAATTTGCTTAGGAAGTAATTTTGTAAGGTATTGCTTGAACAAAAAGTTTTTTTAATAATTTACATTTTATTGATTTTCCAAAAAAATTTATGTATTGAAGGAATTAGAAAAAAGCAAAGCATTTGGATGTGCTTAAACGCGTTTATAAATCTCTTACTAGTATTTTAATACAAATATTTTCTATATAAATTTTCTTACACATCACAGTTTCAATATATTTTATTTAACTATCTTCTTTAATTCAAAACTTGGATTTAAATGTACGGGCTTGTATACAAAAATTAGAATTGATGTTGTTATTTAAAAGGTTCTTTGGAGATTCTATGTTCCATTTTTCAGGTAGACTCCATAGTGGTGTAATGGTATGTCGGGAAAGGAGAAAATTATGACGCTTCTCGCGCTAAAATTAAGCGCTTATAGCATCTAAACCAAATAACGTAGAGTTTAGTTTAGTTTCATAGTTTTATAGTTTAATATTTTTTTCATTTTAGTTTAATAGTTTCAGTTTCATTTAAAAGAGAAAGGTGTACATTGAAGATTGCAAAAAGAATTTTAGGTTTTGGAATTATGGTAGGAATTTGGAATTACGGTATAGTCACAGTAGAGATGCAAATCTGGTGAAAATCACGGAGAATTTTACATAGATAGAGTCAAATAGTCACACTAGACTAATAGTAACTATAAGCTTTGAGTTAATAGTGACGTACAGCTTCTTTAGTCACAGTTCTGTAAGGTAAGTAAGTCTACGGCCGTTTAGCACAGACAGCCTCCGTTGATTTTTGTTGATTTTTTTTAGAATACCATGTGTTAGCTGAATGGATATAATTCTATGATATCGATTTAGAAACGAGTAGGAGGCTAATAAATAAGAAGCACAATAAATAATTTACTTTCGTGCAATTTCTTTTCTTAAATTGTTAACTGATTTGTTGAGAGACGGTATCTTCCATTGACTGAAACTAGAATACATGCATTAATTATTCATCAATTGAACAGATCGCAACTATTCTAGAGTTATTTGAAAAACGGACAATTTGCTTAGGAAATAATTTTAGTAAGGTACTGCTTGAAAAAGCATTCCTGGAATAATTTAAATTTTAATGATTGTTCAGAAATAATTTATAAATAAAGGAAGTAGAAAAAAGCCATGCATTTGGATGTTTATAATTCGTTATTATAAAAGTTTTACCACTATTTTAATTCCAACTTTTCCTATATAAATTTTCTTAGGCATTGTGATTTGAACGTCAATCTGTAGTAGCTGTTTCTTTTATTTAAAGCTTGGAATTTAATATCCGAGCTGGTAAAAAATTAGAATTGATGTTATCATTTGAAGAGTCCAGGAGAAAATATATTGAATTTTTTTCTATTTTTTAGGTTTTAGAACCGCCTGTAACTTCAATGTATATAAGTATGCAACAGCCTATAAAAGAGCAGACACGCATAAATCCATTCGTATCATTTAAGTTCTAAGTAGATAATTTCCAAAGGACGCTATAGTATATTTTGGGGATATCGTTGTATAATTTTTTGATGGCAATATTCTAAAAATCTGAATTGTTAACTAATTCTTCTTTAGTTGGCAAAATTATTTTTAATTGTTCGTTTTCATGTGAATATGGAATTAAAATAAGATTTGATTTGCTAAGAATTGTTTAAACAGAATTAATGTTATATGAATAATGATGTTTCGTTTTTATCTCTGAGATTAATTCCGTATATCATTATATATAATGTCATTTACAACTAAGGTAGATTAATTTCAAAATAGGTCAGTTTTTTCCAAAGATAGAAATAGATGATAGAAACAAGAATTGATAATACTAAATTAGGAGAAACGGCACGTATCATAATAAAATATGGAGTTTATTATGCAAGATTTATGAACGGAAATAATTTGATCTACATATTCGTAAAAATTCATAATTGAAATTCTATAAAGTATTTAGCAGGAAATTAAATTTAACTTTTTCTGTCACTTCTTAGAGGAAGAAAGAATTTCAATCTTCTTTGAAGGATAGAGATTCTCTTCCAGATTTAAAAGTAGGGATTATTACCGAGACACTTTGCGCTGGGAAACAAACACTTTTTTACTTTGTTTTGATGTTTTCCGGTACCAGAATGAAAATACTGAATTAGCGATTTTTTAAAGGATAGAGTTATCTGCAGGTACTGTACATATGGACAAGACGTTATTTGCATGTGCTCTACCTACAAATAATTCGTTATTAGTAGGCACGGTAGCTATGAATAATTCGTTATTTGCTCGTACTGTACCTGCGAATAAAGCGTTATTTAAAGGTACTGTACCTACAGATGATAAATTATTTGCAAATGCTGTGAGAAAGGATAAAACAATATTTGCAGGTGTTTTCCATTCTATTGTTTCCTACACTTGTGACTTCTTAATTGCGTACATTATTTTAATATTTTTAGAACTTAATTATCAGATAATCGATGGATTATACTAAACTTTATCTATACTATTGGCGCCGTATTTTAGTGAAATTGAGAATAATTTTTAATAACTCTTTTCTATTAGTTTTTTAATGTATAATTCATTTTGTGCGTGTAAACAAAGTTTGTAATGAGGAGAAAAATTAAAGAAAATACTGAATTTCACAGACACAACTTTAGAAAGAAATTAGCTGAAATATATATAATACAACGGTTGCCACACTGCTGCGAGGAGGAAAGATGTTCGACCCGATTCGACCGCACGTCCGACTGCTGATATGCCAGTGGTCTAACAAATGTACCAGCGTAGAAAATAAGGTTTTATACAAGAAAAGAATGATTACTATGCCTTTCAACGCTAAATATAGAAAGCTATAAACTTTTTGAAATTTGTGAATGCACCCTGCATCGTTTTAGAGGAAATATAGAAAAAAATTTAATGCAAAGGATAATCTATTGAAAGGATGTCAAACCTTATGGCTTATAAAAACCAAAACACTTTCACTTTACAGACTTTCCTCATCTGACAATAAGAATCAAAAATAACAATATAATACTTTCGATAATTTTATCAAAATTACAATGAAATGTTTAGCCAAAAAATGTCTTCGACCACGTCAACGCTACAAGTGGATTAACTAGAAAAGTGGGAAAATTTTCGAGCCTGTCAAGCCAGAAAGCAATGTTATCACGTTATTATTATTTTTTTTTGAAGAAAGGGAAATTAAGAACAAACAGATGTAGTTGTTTTAGATAAAATCAAGAAATTCTGACTTAGCTCTGGAGGATTCAGTCCCATAGCCCCCTGGATACGCCACTGGTCCTACACAACATTTATTATTGATGAAGTTTGAAATATACGCACATAATGTAAGCAGACATTATGCTTTATTAACTTCACGTTCTGAAGCAACACAAGGGTTATTTTGGAAAATACTTCGAAAATCTGAACCGCGGTCGGATGACGAGGACGACACTGAACTTGTGTTTCTAACCGTTCTTGAACCGTTCAGCTTCTGTTCAAACCCTGTAGGACGGCGTTTGGCCCCCGACGTATGATTTGCCGTGCGGAAAGCCATCATACACGGCAATTCTTCAGCAGAACCGTGTTTCGAGCCTGTTGCCCTCCGGCTCCGAAGATGAGACCTTACCACTAGGCCACCGCGACACCTAATGTAAATTAAAAGAGAATAAAAATTGAAAGCATGATGAAAAGTAAAACATACATAATGCGTGACGGCATTTTTAAGAAAAGTAGGAAAATTATTGATGTTCGTATTTTTAATTTGCATTCATACGAAAACATATGTATTTAAGATAGCATAAAAAAATTTAGAGTATGAAATTAAGCAAATCCATGCGTCGGATTCACTAGTATCAGTTATTTTAAAGGATTGCTGTTTATCTGCAACTTTATCTGCATTCTATACATCTTATGATGAGATGAATTTTTTGCTTCTGCTTATTGTTGCATTAAAAAAGAAATTTCGATGAAAATTAAAACTTGAAACAAACGCATCTGAGCAGCACTCTTAGACATTTTCATCTGCATAAATAGAATAAAAAATAAACATCTTAAAAATTAATATAATTAACCAATGGAGCTTTGTACAGTTAATCTTATTTATATCATCATCTCGTTTTGAAGCAACACGAGGGCTATTTTTGGACAGACTTTGTAATTTTGAATCGCGGCCGGATGACGAGGACGACACATGGTTTGTGTACAACAAAGAGTTTATAATTAAACTGACACTACTCAGTCATTTATTACTCCATCTAAAAAAATAACTCTAAACTTGGTAAGAGGAACACACTATTAGCATACCAAGAGAGATTAAAACTAAATAAAGGTATTTAAACTTTATTATTAATTAATTGAAATTTTAACTTTTTTCCTTAATAAATTCAGAACATTTTAACACGTAAATATATGACATCTTAAAATTAAAAAAAATAGCTTTTCAGGGAAACTAATTTTATTTAATTGTAACTTTTGTCCTAATTATGATAAACTTTTCTAAGTTAAGCTTTTGATAATGTAATTCAAGCCAATTTCACTGTTTCAACATACGGTCGAGAAATACATTTTAAGATTAGGAGGCGAGGCGCAATTTATCTCTTCCCTTCCCCCCAAAAAATTGTTAAAACGTCGTAGGTGTAATTGAAAGACCTTCTACAGATAAAATTTACAGTGAACTTTTTCAACACCGATACAACCCTCAATTAAAACATATTTATTCAAAATGGTTGAGCAACGTTTGCGTGTTTATATTCCTCAACTGCGTGAATGCCAAACATATAAATCTGAAGAACTCTATTTTTATTTTATGGCCAAAGAAATATGTATCTATGTGATGCTAAAATTATTTGAAATTGTGCTTATCACTTGCAAGGTATCAAAACTCAGCTTTTAAAGTTTTCATTATTTGAACTGAAATCGTAATATGCCTTCCACAGATACAGCCATGATTATAGAAAATCTCATAAAAATTTCGAGACCTGAAAAAGCGGAAAGTGTGCAAACACAGTTATCAAATAACTGCTGAAAATATTTATAAATGCAGAAGAATGTGGCGAGTCAATATTTGTTTGAAACAATAATTGAGGATTTTTGACATTTAAACTTCGCATATGCTGACAAATTAAAAAACTTTTTAATAAATAGCGTCATTTCCAGGTACTCTACTCCCAAGGATAAAACAGTTTTACAATATTTTACATCTTATTCGATTTAATATTTCTTCCAAAGGTGTAATTTATTGGCTTAGAATAAAATATTTATATTTTTTAATTTAAAACACTTTTAAGTGTGGAAGAGAGGAAACGCTGAGAATAGAGATATTTTAAAATTTCTGAGAATAAGTTAATAATAATAATTTCTGAGGTTTTGAAAAAGAAGTAGAATTAAATAAAATATTGAATAACACACACAAAAGTTTTAAAAAATTATTCGAAATTTAAGTTCTTGCATAAAATAGTCAAGCAGCCAACAGGAGGAAAACGGAATTAGTATGAGATTACTTGGTTAATATCCAACTGATACGTGAAAGCTTCAACCATTTCTGTTTCCGTCATCAGTATAAGTACATATTTATAACACCTCTGCGTTTTGATATATTTGTAGTGGTAATTTTAACTTAAAAATATTTTGTTCATTATCAAGGAATATTTAGCAACTCTTTGCCATTATCGGAGATCTAGAATAAATGGATTGAATATTTAAATATGTTATTAATCTCATTAAATAAAATGAATCTGATAATGGTAAAGCGTTGCTGAAAACTATTTGATAATGAAGAGATATCTTTTAAGGCATGTAATTAATCAGGATTAGTGATTAATTTGCAAATTCAGCACTTGACACATCAGTTAATGCATTGTCTTCAGTAAATTAAATCAAATCCACGAGAAGCCAGCGCCCAAAACAATGTAACATAAGCCAATTAATAAACCAAAAGGGAACAGAGAAAAGGAAAAATAGTCCATAAAGAAAGAAAGTAAAACAAATGTATAGAAACGGAAAGTTTAACTCGACAGTTTCAGCAAATAACGTTTAATTTATAGGTACAGTATCTGCTAAGAATAACTCCCATTATAGACATTAAAAATTAATTTGTATCAATCCCATTATTTATATTAAAATTGATTTGAAATATTAATTTCAATCTGGTATTACTGCAAATCATTAAATATAATAAGAAATAATAAATAAATTTCAAATAATTTGTTTAAGTTGTAATTACAAGTTGTAATTAAGTTTAAAATCTATATTTCTCATATTATTTATATTACAAATTAATATGAAATAATAATTCTAGTCTGGAACTAATGTAAATAATTAAATGTTAGTAGAAATCATATATTAATTTAAATGAGTTTTATTGATTTGTATTTACAAATTGCAACTACTAATTTTAAAAGTAACAATAAAAATTATCAGTCATATAATTAATAATATTATTAAAATTACAATATTATTAATAATACCAATGGGGAATAAAATTTTTCTTGCAATTCTACAAGCTTCTTACCTAATTCAAGTATGCTGATTTAAAGTCTGAAGTTTATTTTTCTTTGGAAGCTGTAGATTTTTTTACAAAGTAGAGTTTTTACTTTTTCGAATTTTTAAGTTTATAAATGAAATAAAAGTTCTTAAATAATATATTATAAATGACATATATGAAAAACTCACAGCTGCAGAGAAATTGTCATTGTGCACAAGAATTTGCACTTATAATTTTGCTTTTGTGGACATTTTGAAGGCAACCTCTTTTAATGCCACAACAGTAGCTAGCTATCCATATTTTTGTCCTTACGACTTTCGTAGTACTCTCCCATCGTCTTGAAATTTTGATGAAAGTGCTCTCCCTTTTCATCACAATTGGGAAACTGATCAAGGGAACTAAGCCTGAAATGCAGCTTTATATTCATGATGCACCCGAGCTCACAAAATTCCAATAGCATTATATAAACCAATATTTTATAGATTTCTGCCCTTCTACTTCTAATAAAATTTTCGATAACTACCTTACAAAACAGCAGAAATCTCCTTTTCATTTATCTTCCTGACAAATTCACAAGCATGCGCAAGAGCAGGAATTTGAAGACCATCGAACGCAATTTAGCTGACTCCAAGACTTGCAAGGATATGGATATTCTTGAACAGAACATGTCAGCTGTAGAATTCCGTAAATTGACCTGGGACACCTTCTTTACCATTCGTCGTTCAAATAAGAAATTAGGCGAAGTTTTTTCCGATATGTCTATAGAGTAATAGCTAATGAAACTTCTGTAAAGCTTTAAGGAGTTGCAATTGGGATAGGTTTTACTATTAGCGTTCTTAATAGGTGAATCTTTGGGCTTGCCATATCTCAATATGCTTGTAAGACAAATGAAAAATTCTGCAACATTCTCACAACTAGTTGTAATGAATATGTTGAATGAGAATTGGAATGAGAGAAATACACTGCGGGAAATTAAAAGCCATGCTTAGACAGCATTCGTCATTTCTTGATACTCAAGATCTGTTCTCACTACTAGGATCTGATTTAATTGTACAAGTTGAGGAAGTGAAATGTTGAATACGGAACTGTCATTAAGGAATTTTGCTCTCTCAAGCTACAAACAGTGACATGCTAAGACAATGTCTTTGGGAAAAGAACAGTAATAGTTGAAAAAGGCGTTATTTAAATTGAAGCAATGTAGACTTTCCAGAAAGCCATGTCTACAGTTGATTCACCTTTCATTTTAAAAAATTATTCCAAATTTCAGCCTGTAAAATTTCCAGATTTTTTGTCTTTATTAGATAGCAGCAGCGTTATGGGAAATGCAAGGAAAGGAGCGCTTTATAATGTCATTGTTATGTTCTACAGGGAAACAGTTGGTTTTCCTGATAATCTGTACATGGTTCAAGAAATAACCATCGCTCATGAAGATAATATTATTTTTTAGAAAACAAGAAAAATTTCATAATCTAGACAGATAAAATTGCAATGAATACAATATTTTTAAATAAGTTAATTTTCAGTCAAATGTAACGTAAATATTTTTTTCATAATTTTGATACTTTTCAATTCGAAAATTTTGACTATGTACTAAATTTCAGTTTAGTTAATAAATCCGTTGTTTGATGATTATCAAAACATGGGCATTAAACTGTATTAGAGGCTTTCCCTTCCAAAATAATGTGCACAGAAATACAAAAAACCTAAAACAGTACCGTATTTCGAATGTTTGACTGAATAATCTTTATTATTATTATTATTACATTTGAAATTTGGTAGTTTAATAAAACCATTTATTTTCTGACCTGTAAAAGTAAGTGACAAGCGAAAAATTAAATATCTGACGATCAATTTCATTAATGTTTTAAATATATCATCACATTAAAAAAATAAATTAAATATAATAATTTAAATCTAATATAATAATTTATAAAATCTAATATAATAATTTTTAAAATCTAATATAATAATTTATTCAAAATTTAATTGCCTATACTTACGAAAAAAACATAATTGTAACTTTTTTATAAACACGTTAAAAATATTATTTGAAAAACACAAATTTTGAAGTTGCCGGTCTAATTGCAATGGACCATAAGGGACAAACATACTCCATCTAAGATACATGTGCACCCTTAATAGCTGGCCCCTGCAGCATTTCTATAAACCGACAATAAATGCATTTCAAGTTAAATAATTCATGTTTCCGTTAAGAAATTTAACAACTGTAATTTTTTTAAATATTAGAAAGTAAAATCTTTTCATGAACTCTTGACAACTCCCATGAATGAATTTAAAAAATAATTTTCATTTTATATTTATTTATTTATTTTTATATTATAATAATAATATTATCCTCAAAAAATTTTTCAAGACGATTACCTGTAGAACGTCCGAAACTGGAATGTTGCTTTAAAAAACGATAAAATAACTGCATTCATGTAATGTTGTATTGTAAATGCTATTTTTTAAATTTGAATTTTGAAATATCCCTTCCTTTTGAAATTATAGCTGAGCATTCTTGTTAATTAATGAATGTAATAACAAGAATGAATCCTATTGGTAACTGAAGAAACCTTTAATTGAGATAATTTTGAAAGCAACATATTTATAATTGGAAAACTTTCTTTATAATTTTTATAATTGCTTTACATACAATAACATTTACTGGATCTAACAGTGACTTCTCTCCAACTCAGAAAGAAATAGAAATTAAAACTAAATTTGTCAATTGTTGAAATACTGTCCCTCTAACAGTAACCTTCTAACTGCAGATCCTGCGATTTCCGTGGTTTCGAAGTGTGTCTGTTTTCTGCCGCATCCTGCGATTTTCGCAAGCTAATGAGTTTACTTAGTACTTTTAAAACGTTGACTCGTATTATACTAATAAAGCCCTGCATGTAAATATCAAATAGCTTAGTTCAACAGTATTTGAATATTTAAAGTGGTACTTACATCGTATAAAAGTGTGAGATGATTTCCAAACTAAAATTTAAATGTCTTATGACAGCTTTCTTAGCTTTTGATCATCGCTGAGCATTCTTGTTAATTAATGTACAGGAATAAATCCTATTGGTAACTGAAGAAACCTCTAATTGAGATAATTTTGAAAGCAACATATTTATATACGCAAAACTTTCTTTGTAATTTTTAAAACAGAAAGAATTTTTTAATAACATTTACTGGATCAATCAGTGACTTCTCTCCAACTCAGAAACAAACTGAAATGGAAAATAAATTTGTCAAATACTGAAATACTGCTCCTACCCTCAACACTGTTAACCCTCTGACTGCATATACCGCGATTTCAGCGGTTTGGAAGAACGTTTGTTTTCTGCTGCGTCTTGCGATTTTTGAAAACTAATGAGTTTACTTCGGACTTTTAAAATGTTGAATCATATAATACAAATAAATCACTGCATGTAAATAGCAATTATCTTGGTTCAGAATTTTGAATATGTTTTAGAGCCTTGCATTAAAATAGTAATTCAAAAAATTATTCAATTAGAGGCTTAATGTCTCTTCAAAACATGAATGTTCTTCATAGAGAAGAGTTCTGGGATGAACTCTAATTTTTCGCGTTATTATTTGTATTTAATCTTTTTTCTTTTATTTAAAAGGCTTGAAAAATATTTTATTGTACTATGGCAATAATTCTGCAAAAAACTCTTTTCTTGCAGCTGAACAAAAAATGATCTTCCAGATGCAATAATCATCTCGTTTTAAATCTAGTCCTTAGAGAGGACTGAAAGAAACCATTATCTGGAGAATTTGGACATAAGAGTTTTACATTCCGATAAAACTTCTAATAATGGTGTGAAAATTCTTGAAGCTCTGTTTCGAATATTGAGACAATTTATGAAAGAGTCTCCTACGCTTTCAATTGGTTATTTTTAGATATACTAGGTTGTTTCTAGGATGTTTCAAAATATACTACGTGGTGTTTTATTCTACTAAAGAAATAGTATGTTTCAAAAATCATGTAGCAGCGAGATGCATATATTCAATTGGTATTTAAATAGCAAAAAATTGTGGTGTGATTTTCAACTTAAAACTTAAATGACTTTAGAAGCTTTTTAAATTTTGATATTTTTTAGACAGAATTAATGGAGTAACAAGAATTCAGAAATATAATGATTGTGCGATGCATATGATTTTCAATTATATTGAGACACTTCAGCTTGAAATATTTGAGATGAATATTTGAATATTAATAAATAATTTAAAACGAAACTTTCGTAAAAAATATTTTCTTAAATTGTTAACTGACATGTTGGGAGACGGTGTTTTGCAATATCTGAAATCAGAATACACGCATTATTTTATCATTCATCAATTGAACAGTGTGAAACTATTATAGAGTTAACGCCATTTTGAGGCAATTTGAAAAACGGAAAATTTTCTTAAGAAATAATTTAGTAAGGCGTTGATTGATCAAACTTTCCTTATAATAATTAATATTTTATTCATTTTTCGGAAATTGTTTCACACATTAAAAGATTTAAATCTGAGTACATGTCTGTAAAAAAGGTGTACCACTATTTTAATGCAATATATTTCTATATAAACTTTCTTTCACATTAATTTCTTAGTTGGCTGATATTTGCTGTCTTTTTTCTATTATTTATAGCTTGGAATTTTACTTCCGAGCTGGTAAACAAAAATTAGAATTTATCTTGTTATCTATCTAAACTTATCAAAGGCAATGTTTTCGTGTGTGTATGCGCGCGATGTCCAGGCGAATCTATCACACTTACAGCCATGAAATTCGGCACACCTGTAGAGGTAATGGTGACTCAATGCACCTCAGAGCCAGAATATTAAAATTTATCTAGAAAATTTTTTACTTAATGTTTTGTGCTGTTTTGAGTTATTTTTGGAACGTTTATGGCAGTGGTATCTTTTCTAATGATCGTTGAACAACATTCAATGCACCATCAGATAGAACAAACAATTTTTGTTCTAATGTAGTTTGTTTTGAATTTCCAAAGTAATTTACTGAATTTTGAGAAATTTTTAAATAATAGTCACTTTTTTGGTAATTTTTGATAAGGATTTCTTGAAATTCTTGCATCTGACGTACTAACAACTCTATAATTTTCATTGTTTTTCAGCTTATAACTGGAACATTTCTGTCAGATTTAAAACAATAACGGTTAACATATCTTATTCCGTTTTTTACAAATTAATTTTTCCCTGATCAGTTCAAACAGTTTTTTTGATAGCGAGATTTCACAGCGAGAGTTCCTCTGGAGGATCCCAGAATGCATTATGTAATATGCTTTCATTACCAGCTTGTATTTCTACAATCCGATTCGTTCTGGTGACGTCATTATATTCGCGTCATTGTAGAGAGGAAAATCTAGCGGGTAAATCAATAATGCGTATCTTTTGCTTTGATTTTGTTTCCAAAACTTTTTCGTGGCATTGTGGGCATTTTCCCCCCATTTGTTCGAAGTCCTGATTCCACGGGCAACGCAGTGTGCCTACTGCTAGTTGAAAGTTGTAGGGAAGAACCATGACCCATTTCTTTGCTCATTTTGAGGTTTCAGTACCATCTGCTAGCTCAGTGGACGTAATGCTATGATATCAATTTAGAAACGGATAGGAGGAGAAAATTATACATTTCATATGTTAGACAGCTGGAGAAACGATGTTAAAATTATAGAAAAAAATCTTATCAACTCAATTGGTATCACCAAAGGCATGATATTTAAAAAACATATTAGTCGTCGTAAAAATAATCTTTTTGTTATAATATTTTAATAAGTTATCAATGAAAACGATAAATTAATTTAATTACTATTTAAATAAATTTTAATTAAAATTTTTAAAACGGTCCGGAAGTACATTTACTCCCCCTCTTCAAACAAAGTTTGCACCAAATTTTGCTGCTCTATTTCAGGTATATGCCCTGCATATGGGACATTGCACTTTTTTATTAACAGGCATATCAATACTTTCAGTTGTTTATTAAATAATAAATTTAGACAACTTGATACGCTGTATTGCTTCAATGCGAAGTTAAAATATAATGAATTATACTTATATTTACTATTGTTATCTACGTGGTTCACATTATCCATTCACGTGTTTCATTAACAGAGGAAGAAACGCACGTGCTGCGTGATTAAGGAAATATTGCTTTTATTTGAACATTAACTCAAAATCAATGTTCTTACTGCCTTTTTTATTTTTAAGCATATACAACTTTTACTATGCGCGTGCAATAATCCAATGACGTTAGTTTCATTACAATGTGTTTTTTTGCGTTTAATTTTAATCCTAATTAGTGTGTAAGGTCATTGAATGTTTTTTTAATTCCCGAACAACGAAAATCCGGCTGCGAAAAATTCTTTTATTTGGTTTTTCAAAAATATTTAACCAGTTAGTGATTTTTCTTAAATTATTTACTTTATAAATGGCCAACGAAAGACAAAGATATTTTATTCTGAAAGTTTTAACAAAATGCCTTAAAATTAATCGTGGTATAATCAAACTAAAGAACAAAAATAAAAAACACGTGAATTGCATTTCATTCAAGGAGCTGAGAAACGAAAGAACGAGACTCATAAAGAAAAACTGTTTATTTAGTTTAAAGAAAATTCCTAATCAGTTTGCGATTTTTCTTAAACTTCTGATAATATTTTGTTCTTAAATGCCTAAAAGAAAGAAACAGGCATTTAATCTTTCACGTCTCTCCGCAATGCGTAAAAAGCAGTCGCGGGCAAGCTGGAGAGCAAAAATCGCATATCCGTGAATTGGACAGAATATATCGAGCTGATGAACGAGCGAATGAAACGGCTGAAGAAACTGAACGGCGACGTTCTGAGGACAGATTACGAATAATTGCAAGACGAAATAACATGAGTGCTGAAGAAACTCAACAGCGATATTCTGACGACCGATTTCGGACAAATGCAAGACGAAATAGCATGACCACTGAAGAGCGACGTTCTGAGGATAGATTACGAACAATTGTAAGACGAAATAACATGACTGCTGAAGAAACTGAAGAGCTGCGATCTGACGACCAATTATCGGCAATTGCAAGACGAAATAATGAGTCTTTTGAAGTTAAGAACCAGCACCAAGCGTCAGATCGTTTACGAACTTTAAATTCGAGAGCTTTTGAAAGCAATGAGTAGCGAGAGCGAAGGATTCATTCATTGCAATGCACTTGGAAACCAGAATCGAATAGGATTTGATGAACTTTTGATGCTAGACGTAATAGACTCCAGCTAGAAAGAGTGAGACAAGGCTCTCTGAAGGCAAGTAACTGGTTTTATTTGAAGGATGAAGCACTTCATTATGATCCTAAGTTAGACTATCCCAATTTTCTACAGATAGACATTGGTAGTATATCGTCGAAGTGCACATTTTGAGGTGCTCTGAAATTTGAAGCCGAGGCATTAGGATTATGCTGTTCCAATAGAAAGGTTTCTTTACCAGAACTCCCTCAATTACCAGAACCATTGAAGAGTTTGATGGAAGGAAATCAACCAAAATCGAAAGATTCTCAGCATAATCCGTAAATACAATAGCAGTTTTCAGATGACTTCCTTTGGAACCTCATTGCGCATGTTGGACTCAACAGTATTTATGCCAACTTTTCGAATTCGGGGACAAGTAAACCACAAGCCCGAGTCGCTCATGTCGCTTCCAAATTAAGAAGCAAAGTTCCTCCAAAAATACTTCCTTAGAAACGAAGAAGCTGAAGTGAAACGTCGCTGTCAGTTGATTCCTGGGACCACCAAAATTTTAATCGAATCCTTACAAAAGATGAATGAAAACAATTACGTTCAAACATTTAAAATGGCGATAGAGGATAACCCAACCGAAGACCTATAGATCGTTATTAAGGCAGATAAGAAACCAATAGAAGGCCCCGAACGTGTCTTTAACACACCGGCGCTAAATGAAGTTGCCATCATCATTGCCGGAAATGACTTTGAGAAACGTGACATTTTCTTGACAATGATGAGCAAAGAGTTAAAAAACATTTGCGAGACACACATTACATGCCTTACAGTATCCGCTTATTCTTCCAGGTGGTGAGTGTGGATACGGAATTAATTTCAATCAAGTTGAGCCAGGAACATCAAACCCAATTAACAAGACGGTATCTGCAATGTCGTTCTACGCCTATCGTTTAATGGTGCGATCGACAGAGAACCTTTTGTTGAACTACAGACAACTTTTGCATCAATATTTGGTTGATATGTATGCCAAAATTGAGGTGGACCGATTATTATTCATCCGACTGAATCAAAAGAAGCTGCGTGTTGATGAATATATTCATTTGAAAGATGCAATTACAAATGATAGTGACCCAGCTAATCATGGGAAATTAATCATTTTACCTTCAACGTTTACTGGTTGTCCACGAAATATGCACTAATATGCTCAAGATGCCATCACTTACGTTCGTCAAGGAGGAAAGCCATCACTATTCATCACATACACTTTCAATCCAAATTACAAAGAGATGGCTCAAAATGTGACTAATGGAAAATTAAAAACTGATAGACACGATTTGGTTGAAAGGATATTTCGACAAAAGTCAATAAAATTCATGAATGTGTTGATAAAAGGTCAAGTTTTTGGTTCTGTTAAGTATATTGGTTATACTCCATCGAATGGCAGAAACATGGACTTCACATTCACATATTTTAATGTGGCTGACGAACACATTAAGACCAAACGAAATTGATGATATTATTTATGCAGAAATTCTCAATTCTGAATTCCTATTGAATACAAGAAATTTGTTATGATAAACTTAATATAAATAAAAGTCATTGTGGGTATGTATGTTTGTATCTTTGTATGTTCCACATCTCCTCCTAAACCACAGCACCGTTTAGAACCAAATTTTGGATACTTATTATTTGCGACAAGAGGAAGATACCTGTCAACTTTTCAAAGTGCAAAAGTTAATTAAACAGTCAGTTAATTAGAAATTAACCGCAACCATTTTTCCGCAATAACTTCAGCACAATTTGTTCCACAAAAGATATTTTTATTCCATCTTAAAGTTCAAAATTTTTCCTTTTCAATGATACCAATCAATGATTCCAATTTTATATCTGTTAAATTTTTCTTCTAATTTTTATTAATTTTTAAAAATTTAATAAATAATTGATTACCTGCAGACGATTTTGAAATAACGCAAACTTATAGCTACTCCGCTGCTAGGCAACTGTTAGACTTTGAACTAATATACCTTTATTTCTAAAATTTTTTCTTATTTTTATAAATATATTTTATATAAGACGACAGAGATATCATCATCAACTTTAAAAAGCCCTAATCTTATTACAATTTCAGTTAATTGGAAATTAAGCAAGATATGGCATTTTCCGTGACGTTTTTTGAAAATATGCATTATGTCACAAAAAATATTTTTACACATATTTAAAGTTTAAAAACTTATCTTTTCATGACTCAAGTTTCATTTCCATTCAATTCGTTGCCCTCATTTTAAAAATTTTTCAAAAAATTAATCGTGTATAAAATTTACAATTTGTAACACTTTTTTTTACTCATGAAGAACTAGAATACATAAGAAGAATGTTGCTATCTCACATTAGAAGAATTCCGGATCAAGACTAATTTTATTATTTTTTATTCATATTTATTTCAACGCTTTTTCTTACTTAAAAATTTACTATGTAATTAATTGTCCCGAAACATCTGTTAAAATCTTTCTTATACTGCAAGATTTGTGAACAAAATTTTTGGTTCTATTGATATTCTCATTTTAATTATAAAACGTTTCAGAAGATAAAAGAATTTTGAGTATTGCAATTTTCTATACAAAAGTAGTTTTTAACATCAAAAACATTAGACGTGAAAGTATATTAATCCCGAGCAAAGCCGGGCATAACAGCTAGTTTATATATATAACGTGTTGTTTTAAAAAAAATAAATGTGACTTTTATTTATGTTATATGTATTTATTAGCTTAACAGCAAAAAAGATTTTAAAAATAAAAATAATACGATGCACAATGCAAATATCTCTTGCATACGCACGCCCGCGTTAAGGTTAAACTCATTGATTGCCCCCCCACTAGACCAGTGTTCTGTGTATGAGGTCCAAATTTCTCACTCTTTAATTACATGAAGCACAGGTCCCGTTTCTAGGCCGCATGAACATAAATACCTTTTGTCACAGAAAATAGCCTGATGTTCTGTAAAACTCCATATGCGGTCAAAATTAAGTATCATAATGATAAGATATTTGGAATATACTTCATTAAGTTACGTGACTGCCAAAGAGTATAAAAATTTGAATGCTCTACAAGGCCCGAACATTTCTGCAATAATATATTTTTGCTTTTTTTTCTCTGTTCATCGGCAACGTTTAAACACAACCCATTATGAGCATAAGAACAGCGCATTGTGTGTGTGGTGACAGGGGGTGTTGACGGAGGATTTGGTTTTCCTGAAGGTGGTACCTCCGCCACGAGTTGTGTTTCTCGTTGGAGCACCTTTCGTTCGACTGGTTGTTAATGCGCCCGGGTGATTCGGCGGGGCGGGGTGATTTTATCTGAACTGTAATTTACCAGGATTCAACCCTATTAGCACAAGATATTCTTCGATATCTCCATGACATTCGTCGATATCCTGAATGACATAAGATATCGCGAAGATATTGTAACACTATAGTACAGCATCTTCTGCTTTTAGGGAAGACTAACGCAATCAATCTAGTTAAATTTGATTCGACTCTCGCCCGTCGAATTGGACTGACTGAATGATGTGTGGCGTGTTTTCATTTTGCTGAAAATAGTCTGTAAATACTTTTCATTGTGTAATTGCGCTTGCATCTGGGGAGTTTGGTGACGGGTCAGTTGCGCGAACTCCTCTCCCGCCAAGTGTTAACTTGTGCTGTCGTGCTGCTCATCAGGAATTCCGGATGACTGCGGAAAAGATGGGAACTCTAACTTCATTTTCTGAACTGTATATCCCTACTAACATTTAATAAATAATATTTTTTATTATTTTGAATTATTTTCATGAAGTTAACATGTCAATCACCTTCAAAATAACTTCCAGCCTGGCTGAGTGGTTTAGAGCGTCATGCTAACAAGCGCTAGGTCGCGAGTTCTAATCTGAGGTTGTGTTCGCACTCTGTTTTCACTATGTTTGCAATGAGCTTGACGTGGCAAGCTTGCTGCAAGTTCGTCGCGTGGTGACTTCGAAACTTGCGTTAACTTGCTACAAGCTTGTTTCACACTTCCATTCTTGTAGTGTCAACCTTGCTGCGAGCTTGCAGATTTGCAGTGCAAGACTGCTGCAAGTTTGCTGAAAACTAAAATTGCTATCTGGGGTATTACTTGGACCCAAAGTGAGACAATAAAAATATTTACCAGAATAGAAGTAAAAATCGGTATTAAATTGAAAATTTCAAACTCCGACTGTTTTATGATTATAACATGCAGAGTTTTCCTTTGATTTATACGAAACTTACAGAATACTTGACAATAAGTAAAAGAAACATAGTATTAAAATTCGAAATCAAAAATTTGAATATTACACGAAATATGGCCATTTGTATTAAATAATATTTTACTTCGCATACGGGAAATGAAGTTCTATATACAGTCAACAGATGACGCCATCAAAAGCTACTCGAAATAAAACATAAGAATTACGTAGTTTGGGCCCACGCCGTAGATTTTTCGTGAAAACGTCGGTATAAAATCATAAAACAAATATTTCGTAATAATATGCAATTTCATTATAAATCTCTTCAATACAATATTTACACAGAGTATTATAATGGTTACAGAAAATATAAATCACAAGTTTATCGCATGTAGCAAGGGTCTGTGGTAGCTTGCAATTTATGTATTCTGTAACCATCGTACCATCTTCAGTAAATATTTTTTAAAGAGATTCATAATTAAATTACATATTAATACGAAACACTCGTTTTATGATTTTATCCCGATGTTTCCACGGAAAATCTACGGCGCTGACCTGAAAAGTGCCATTCTTATATTTTTTTATTCATACATATCGCAAAATAGAGCTTCGCTCCGGTTTGAGTCCGAAAATGAAAGGTCGAACTTCCGACGAACTCCATTTTAAATTTTTCAAACACATTGAAAGTTTGTAAAACATAAAATTCAAGCGTATAAGTTGCAGGAAAACAGAATTTTCTTGTGACATGGAACTCAAATATATTTATTCTCTTCCCTTAAGAAACAATTAATACAATGATACAATAATGAGAAAAGTTCGAAGAACTCTATATTTATCTTAAGAATAAATGCATTAAACAACAAATGCAAATATAAATAAACACTTCAATTAGACAATTCCTATTTTCATTCACTAATCAATTTCTAAAATTAAACATTTTGCATATTAAATAATAATCTTAGTAAAATCAACATCTAAAGTTGTTAAAAGGTAATAAAATAATCGATTCGTTTTAAATTATGGAATATCCATTTAGACCTTTTAAATTTAATTTTAAAACTTATTTGTAAGTTTCTCCAATAAAATTTACTACTTATTATGTACATTCTTGTAATGTGCAATACGATTACTGATGAAATCAAAATTTATCGAAGATATTTAAATACAATAAACACAACAAATACGCACATAAAAAAACACTTTAGTTGAAACATTCCAATATCCGTCCATTATTGTCACTAAAATTCAATATTTATACATGTCAAAATCTTCAGCATCTGTTTCTTAATTGAGGTAAAGGTTTTCGGTCGTATGATGCTGGTAAATAATAATATGTCAGAAAAATAAACAGTTTATAAAAATATAATTTTGCTGCACTTTTATGTCAATTATATAAAAATCTGTAAAAATTTCGATTTATACTATTTACAATACAGCATTTTTTAACTAATTAAAACTTTTCTATAAAGATTAAAAGACAGCACAAGAAGTGAAAAAATATTGAATTTAACATTTTTTATCCGCTTAAAATATTTTTAAAAGATTAAAATGCTACTTGACATGTAAAAATAAGTTTTAATTATTTGAAAATAATTGATTTTAATATGATACAGAACTCTGAATATATTATTTCATTCGCTTCCATAAAAAACAATAATTAACGGTTAATGAATCGTGGACGATTCGAGTATCATAAAAAAATGAAGATCTGTGAATGATATAAAAATACAATAAACACCAATAAATACACACAACTCAAAAGAAATAAACTTTAGTTGGAATATTCCAATGTGTCCGTCTATTATGCGATCAAATGAAAGTTTATCATATCATAAAATAATCTTAATAAGACAATATTTTAAAATGACTGAAAGGTAATACGGTAAAAAATAGATTTGTTTGCCCCTTAAATTATTTTAGAACAGCTAATAGAGATACCACTGTTAAAACTTAATATTGCTTTAAAAGGTTGATGAATAAAATTCACTTTTTATTATGCACATTCTTGTAATGAACTTTAAGATTACCGCTTGTCGTGAATGCGTTTTCGCATAATGTACATTTATAAGGCCTCTCTCCAGTATGAGTCCGTCTATGAGTGTCCAAGTTACTTTTCTGAGAGAAACTTTTATCACACTGATCACAAGAATAGGGCTTCTCTCTGGTGTGAGTCCGCAGATGAGTGGTCAGATTACATTTCGTAGAGAAACATTTATCACATCTATCACAAGGATAGGGCTTCTCCCCTGTATGAGTTCGATAGTGAACAACGAGGTAATCTTTCCGACTGAAACTTTTCCAACACTCTGAGCAAATGAAATTTCCATATTCAGGGCGCAAATGAGACTCAACACCCATGTGTGAAGGGGCTGCAATAGGATCTGCATCACTGATAGAAGGGAGGGATACTGCATTATCTGTAAAAATATTGGATATGTTATTAACAACTTTAGAAGCTACTTCAGTTATACTTTTGTGCTGAGCCTCTTCATTGATATTCTCACGCATTTGTTCACGTACAAAGCCAATTTTATCAGAAAATCCTGTAGATACAGCAATATTTTTAGAGCTCAAATTTCCTTTATAAATGCAAGTACCTGATTGCGGTATGGAGGTGTTGCTAATTAAATGTGCATCACGGTATCTGTCATCTCCAGACACTTTAATCACATCTTGCCCTGCTTGTATAAAACTTGGTGGGAGAGCAAAATGAGTTGGGAAATTCGGAGCTGCAGAATCATTTTTCGAATAAAACTGGGATTTTTGGGAAACGTCTTCAAGGGATTTTGTGAAACAAGTTTTATCCTGAGTGAAAAAATGCCAGCTGCCCTCATCATGCGAGGTTTCACACTTTTTATTAGATGCTGCTTCGAAAGAAGTGGAATCGGTCTTTATTCCTACGTTTCGCTCCCAAAGAACTGGGCGTCTTGATTTTCTTTTAGAAGCACCGCGAATGTCGACTTGATTTCTGTAGGCTAATTCAAAATTCTCTGATGAATTCAACAAACCGATGTTTGGTTTTCTGTTGAATGCACAACGCGTGAATGAACATTAAATAAGGGACCCGGAAAGTAAAGTATTGGACGATTTCACTTGTAATGGAGACCATGCTGGAAAAGGAATAGATTGTCCTCTTGTCTTTGATGCATTCTTTAATGAGAACTGTCGACACTTTCAGCGAGTACCGGTATTTATTTGCTCAGATTTTCATCATCATTTTGTTGCTCTTCTGAAATATGATCAGAACGTTTGGTTTGAATTTGCTGTAAGTTCACCATGCTTTTGTATCCATTTTGTTTGATTCTACTTCAGCTCTGGTAATGAATACATGTTGTCATCGTTCTTATAAACGACACATGGATAAGCCACCGTAATTGACTATCGTGTAGCACAGCTGGCACAGGTATGGACCCATTTGTTTTCTAGTGTAATCCCAACTTGTCTTGAAGCTATTGGCACAAATTAATAGTAACGAGGAGGAATTTAAGTTCGTGAGTTTCCCTGCAGTAATGCTATGCTATTGCTCACCGTTTAAAATTGTATTATTTGGTTACGATTAAAATAGATTCAATCGGTATTTCATTTTTGAATTCATCGTTTGACAAACAACGTGCTGTGAGCCTTTCTCTCTGAATTTATGAATTATTTGAAATTGTTGTTGGGAGTATTTTTTCCGCACGTTAACAACGGGAAAAGTGACGTCTCCCCAACCCCAAATTTTGGGGTACCAGAATAGACACCTTAGTGCCGGAATCGTCTGATCGACTTCTACTAAAAACTTCTTAGATTAAAATAAGCTTTAGTTTATCTAGATTTTCTTCTGATTTTTCCAATATTAAAATTGGCATATAAGTAGAGTGAGTTCAAAAAACAAATATCCGTCTGAAAGTAATACTGAATTGACCTCCGTTTAAAACAAGTAACGAGCCACTGGTTTTTTCATCTACTTGGCTGACCCCCAAAAGCAGTTCGTCGCTTAACATGTTTTTCCATATAAGTAATATCGTCGAAATTATGAGTTTTATGTATGACATTTTCTAATTTATAATTTTAATATAATTGAGGATGAAAAAAACCGTGTCGGTAAAGAAAATATTCTTCTTTGGTTTCTGTGTCACATTTTATAATGATGCTGATTTAATTGAGTTTTTTTATTTAAAAGCTAGAACTCTCACATAAAATTTGACAAAATGGCATCAAGTCAAATGATGACAAACAGAAAATCATTCGTCAAATGTTACGAGTAATGAATGATTTTCTAGAAACATCCAACCTTATCAACTAATGCATGTAATAAGAAAATTTAAGTATTAAAACTTTCACTCACAGCAAAAAACAAAAATCTTTATAAAGATAGGAAAGATTTATTTCGATTTTATGGCTTGAAAGTTCTATGCATTAATATTAAAAAACAGCTAGTGAGCCTGGCGAAAATTCTAGGAATCTTACTGTATCTTAAGAAAAGATAAATTTTAGGTATAAAGCACGACCTATAAATCATCGGAAGATAACAAAATTAATATAACAAGATACTAAATAGTAACATATATAAAACTTTTGGATAAAATATAGGGAGCTATGAGCAAAGAGGCTCAGTTTTTCTTTTGTAACACCTCCTTGAGGGGTCATGACAGCAGAGTTTCTCTTGCAGATGGTCAATCTATCCAAATCATGTGATTTCGCCATTTCAAAGATTTCACTAGCCCGATTTTGAGGATTGTTCAACTTCCCATACATTGCTGAACTTATTCCGAGCTGTCCATATCACTGACATCTCGGACAAATTTGTATGGCGGGTTAACTAACAAGTTTTTCTTGTTCATTCATCGGGATTGATTCAGACCTCAAATCATTTTTCCCTCCTCAGGGTAGATGTGTAGATGCCGATTCCCATCGGGATGGAAATAACTATTTATGACTTTTTATTTAGGACTTTATTTAGGACTTTTTTCCTTTCATCTCTAAATGACAATAAAAAAATATGTAGAAGCTGAGAAATTTAATGCTGATACTACAAAACCCACATTGTTCGGCGAAAATTTTCAACATTTAGGTAATTTTTTTTGCTTTTCATCCTTGACAAATCGACTACCCAAAGTTACCACAAAAAAATAATATCTCCGTTCGCTTGGAGTATCAAGGAGTATGCTGGACTATTTAACGAATTTTCTGAAGGAAGGTCGATCCGAACGCTTTGTTCACTTAAAGTTCACCCAATATTCGTGCCCTTCAACCAGGGGTGCGATGGAAATTCTCTCCGACTTCTTTGATACAATTTAGCTTTGCATCTATTGTACTTGTTCCTGAAAAAAAAAAAAAAAAAAAAAAAAAAAAAAAAAAAACCTTGATGGCTTTCTATGACCCTTTTACCCATATTTATATTGTACATATTCCGGGCGGTAAGGAAAATTTTCGAGATTTACCTTGCCACCAGGAAATCATCACTACCAATTGAGAACAAAATTCAAAGAGTTACAAAATTCCCACAAAGATGTCATGAAAATATTAAAAGTACTATAAACGATAACCAACAATTAAATAGACAATGTTCCTATGTTTTACAGCTACAACATACACGATGATTCTTCACTCAAATCGTTGAGTTTTCGCGATTCTGGAGGCCTTTTGTGAAAAAAAAAATAATATTATGCTGTTCAAGATGTAAAGCATTTTGGTAAGCAAAGTAGGGTAAAGGCCATCCATTCCGTAGTAAGAACGTCTCTTAGAAGTGACTGAATTTCTTTTTTCCCATTTAGAAAGTTATTTTATAGCATGCATTAAAATGCATTTTGTTTCATTACAACTTAGGCAATCATTGGTCTGTGGTGGTCATTATACAAATGATAAAATTATGAACTTTTTCTTCAAAACAATGCTGTTAACTCACATTTACTGCATTTTTCTGATACCGTCGTAAAGTATATATCAGGGTCTGGAGAACTGTAGCGTCACATCCTTTGTCAAAAATGTACAAATACAGGTGTTGTGGGCGAGACTGAACTATACCATTATTCACGACAACTGCGCAGTACGAAGCTTTTTTTTTTTTTACTTCAACGTGGGCCGCAGTGTCCTAGAGTTGCACCTTATTGGTTCGGAGGCTTCGAGGTAGGAAACCCGATTACATAGAAGAAAACGCTATGTAAGTGAACCCAGTGTTGTTTCAACTGTCGAGGTCAGCTGTCCTCAAGATGAAGTGTCACGGAGGTTTGGAAAGTGAGGTGCCGCCTCTCAAATGTCGTCCTCATCTGGCCATATGGTTCAAAATTGTGAGTTCCGTCCAGTAAAACACTGTGCTGTTTTCAAAACGGATGCTATTGTAAATAACTATCCTTTTTCAATTAAATCGTAGGCTTAGGATTTGCACAGTTTCACTATCAAATAAAATTGAGGAAACACAAATATACAAGATTTTTTTCCATTTTAGTTCTGTGTGTTCTCCATTGTGAATTATGTGCATTTGTTTTTTCGTTTATTCCAAATTATAAATCAAATATTTACCCTTGGTGGTCGATGCCGCCACAATGACGGCATTAGAAAGTCGTCAGAATGGAAAATACAGAAATTAAAAATATTTCCTAATGTATAGTAAGTACTTTTAAACACAACATTCTGTGTGTTTTAAAAATCCTATATTAATATGAAAATCTCAGCCAGAAAAAGAACTGCGATACGCTACATTTCTCCAACCTGCTTGACTTCCATCAGCAAACTCTGACGACCGCAAATAGTTAATAAGAAAACAGATTTTAACAAACTGATCCGGAGATTAAATCCCAGTGCTTAGTCAATGTTATTACGGAGTTTCAAATACATCCTGAAAGACCAAGAATTCGTGTCGTTTCTCATTCTTTCATTCTATCAATGTTTTGAATTTTTCAAAAACTATTTGAAAAAGTCATTTCATAAAAACATAATGAAGATGCAACACGAAAGTAGAAGAAATAAATATTGAACAGTTTTTAAATTGGAAGGAGTTTGTAGCGATAATGCAAAACATTTACCATATATGACTTGATGCGCCGTCGGTGATTCTGAAAGTATTTTCCGACACATACAAATGAAGTTGTATCTCTTAACTCACCTGATTTATTGCTTAAAGATATAATCAATAAACGCAATTACTCTTGATACGCTCCGAGAATTTATATAGCTAATGGGAGCAAAGTGTCAGATAATTCTAAATTCGGTTTGACCGATATTAAATAATCAAAAGTTTGAACTTTCATGAATGTTAAAAAGGGGCGGCTCAGTGCACGGCGCGAATCACAACTACCACACGGAACGAATTAATTATGTTTCGATTAATTTGGCTAAACAACCATATGGGTTTACAGTGGAAGCTGAATACTTCAAACCGGCATAAATGCAGATTTTATTGCCATGCTATTAGTTTCTCTTGCTTTATAAATTTTAGTAGAAAAAGAAATATCAGACTTTTATTAAATAGGCCATGTGCTTCAAATTCATTTACGACTGAAACAAACTGAACATATGTCACTTTATTAAACATAATTTACATGTTAGAAATTTATCTACGAAAATTTAGTTTTCCGATGGTTGTAAAAAGCCAACGGACAATATTTATTTCAAACATCAGCAACAGTTTTAAATCGAGTTGACTGCTTTCAGTCGTAATAAATTAAAAGAAATTTCAGAATGAAACTATAGTAAGTATGAAAATATTTATTAGATGAGAATATCATTTGTGCACTTTGAAATAAAGTTTATAAAAAAGCCAGCCAAATTTGCGATTCCATATTATCAAAATAAAAAAACATTTATAATATATTTAAAATATTTCAAATATTCAAATTCTGAGTAACTAATAAAAATCAGTATAATTTATTAGAAATAAAAGAATTCGCACCATGTAGACCTCTTGAACAATAAAATACAGAATGCGTTTCCGTTCACAAACAGAAAATATGACGATTGAGAATGGCGACGATTCGGAATATTTTAAAACGGCGATACATCAATCAAATTAAAAAATACACTAAACACCAATAAATGCTCACATGAAAATACACTGCAGATGGAACATTCCAATTTCAAATCCATTATATGATCACTAAAAAATGAATATTTATATTAATAAATATTAATCTTAATAAAAAAATATATTTTTGAAGTATATAAAAGATAATGATAAAACCAGAATTGTGTCCCGTTAAGTTATTTAATAAAGAACAGTTTCGTTGAGATACCCTTTCAAAACTTAAAATGGTTTTACTGAGGTCAAGAAAAGTTTACTTGTTCATTATGAACATTCCTGTAATGTAAGTGTTGCTGATTACTATGTCGAAGGTCTTTCCACACATTGATATTTATAAGGCTTTCTCAGGTATGAATACGTCTATGTTTGTCCAGACCACCTTCGTAGCGCGCATTTTTTTCTTATACGTAATGCAAGAAAAGGCTGCTCTCCGATATGAGTCAGGCGATGTATGTCCAGACCACATTTTCAGTGCATACATTCACACATAACGCAAGAATAGAGCTTGCCCGGAATAAGTCCGTCGATGTGTGTTCAGATTCCCTTTGTGTAATGCGTTCTTTTTCACTCATATCGCAATCATAGGGGGCTACTTACCCAGAGTAAGTTCGATATCATCAACAAAATCAGCCCTTCAACTGGTTGATCTTTCCACATTAAGCACACATATTGTCCATCTATGGCGAGTCTGTGAGTTTCAACCTTTCCGTCTGAAGGGCCCAAAGTATATACCCTTGGGAGAAGAAGTAGTAAGACTCCGCCTTCTTCTACATTGGAGAAGAGAGACATCTAGGCAGTGCTTGCATTGTATCTGTCATCCTGTAATATCGGCCTCACATTCAAATTTTATTTCAGAAGCTCAACTTCAGCCGAACCATCAATACTAGAATCTCCGCTCTGTCGTGCAGAAGAAAGGACACCAGAGGAGAAACTAAATGCCACACTTTGATCGATGGAGTGTCTGATCAGAAGTGGCATATTCCGTGTCTGAAGTTAATAGGCCCACAATTTAGAGAAAGTGGTCGATTGTGTGTTCCATCCTTAAAAGTGGTGCGTTTCTAAAATTCAATTGTTGCTATTTTAATCTTAAAACTTTGCTATTTACTACATAAGCTTTAATGTAAAATGAGCCACAAAATCTCTTCCGCATGTATGATTTTCAAATTCAGGGAAGTTTCATGGAATAAAAGCATCACTAAATATTTTGTTAAGTTAATCTGCTATTACGAAAAACATAAACTTATTTAAATGTATAGCATGCAAACAGCTAATTCCTGGTTTTTTTATATTTGTAAAATTGCATACGTAAAATGAAAACGGCATAATGACGAAATTCAAGTTAAAGAAAGAAAACAGTAAAATTGGTTTTCAAACATTTTTCTGCTAATGTCGTACTAGAGGCATACATCATTAAATTTAACACCGGTCAAATTGGTATATTTTAGTAGCCTGAAAGAAGTTGGGAGACGCTCTTTTCCGCACGTTAACAACGGGAAAAATGACGTCTCCCAAACCCAAATCGGAGAGGTACAAGAATAGACCCCTTAAGACTTGGAATCAAAGTTGGAGTGTATTAAAAGAAATTTTAATTGATTTTGATACTCCTTGTGAGCCACTTTATATTAATAAAGGAATGAAATAAAAGTTTAGAGATTCTGAATGGATATTACACTAATTTATATTTCTATTGAGATTTATAGTTTGTCTTAAGATCTGAATGATGCGAGCATCAACGTTTTATTTTGGTTCCTGCTTAGTTATTCGTCTTCAAGATAAAAGTCTGGCAAGGAATCTGTCGCAATGCATATTTAATGTTTTCACAACGCTAACATTTAATGTATATATTTTATTATTGAGATATCAGACCCAGAGCTTCATCTCAAGAGCAATGAAGGTCTTCAGTTCTCTAAGTCTTCATTGCTCACGGCGTGTTTAAATGGAATCCCTGTAAATACTTGGAAAACTATATGTATCCTTCATTTTTTTTATTTCTTGAATTTTATGTACATTATAAATTATTTTTGGAAAAGTCTTTATTTTTTAGTCTTTTATGAGTTCGATTACAAGACGTTTTACACTAAGGAAATATTACTGAAAAACATGATGAGATAGAATGTACTATAAAACATTCTTTATTACAACAATTAATTACATTTCATTTTCCCAATCTGGATTAAAAAATGCTGAATTTGATTAAAATGGAAGTTTGTTACTTTGTTGTTGTTTTAATCATTGATTCGGAATTAGCAATACGTAACCAACTTAGTACAATTTC
>BGPR01013082.1:0-36507 GCA_013235015.1 Araneus ventricosus
TCATGTATTGCTCTGTTCTTGCTGTGTTCTGTGATGATTTTGTGTTGCGCTGCATACGATATTTTTGTATTGCTTTTATATTTCCCCTCGGTCGGTCTGCTAGTTGTCTTAAACCCTTCGTAGGCTGAACTGGTGGGTTTAAATAAAAAAGATTCAATAAAACCTTTAATCCTTCTTTTTAGTTGTAGGCAGGCCTTCAAAATGTTTAACCAAAGATATTTCTTATCTGTAGTTTGGTGGAGAGATCGCCAAATTCGCCAAGCACCGCCATATACGTAACATCTTTCTATTTCAACCAATTTTATTAATGCATTTGAATTTAAGAATAAATAAGAAGAGATGAATAAGTATATGATAAAATATAAATATTCAACGAAGAGAAGAGTATTAACTTAATTTACAGCATTTTATGAAAAAAGGTAACATGATTTAAGTTTAACGGCAGATAATAATTTATCACCAACAACACAACTAAACAGATATTTTACAACTCTTTCATAAATTCTTGCAACACTTTAATATGGTTATCACGCAATAGAATATTGCTGCTCTGTTTCTATTAGAAAATTATACCCTTACATGTGGGCCTGCTTTAAACTGCCTTCAAAAGTCAACATCCTCTTGTTGCGTTTGGAAGCTTGAAACAAAGCGTCTGGCTTAGCTAAGGGGAACAGACTGAAGATATAATAACAGATTTTAAATCTTAATAATAGAAATAAACCCATGTATACAATTCATGTATAAAGATAGCTTTTCAGTGTTTCTGCTTACTAAAAGCATTGAAGAAAAGTTCATTTGAAATAGCATTAATAAGTTTACTGCAAAAGATGGAATGCCAAATTGTCCCTCGTGTCTTCTGTCTCTGGCTTATTGCCCTTCCTGATAAAATTACATAGTTTTAGGGTTCCTAGTATTTTCTTGGTTTCTTTCCGGCTTATATTATGGATTTGCCGATTAATAGATGAAACGATGGTTTAAAACTGAGAGAACATGTCACAAATATTTAACCCTCTGACTGCTATCCCGCGATTTCCGCTTGTAGGAAGTAAATCTATTGCCTGCAATTTTAAAAAGCCGTTTAAAAGCCCGCTTCTGAACTATTACAACATTTAATCGTAATATACTAATAAAGTCTTGCACATAACAAGAATTTACTTAAACGTATTTGGATTACGTTTATGAACGTTCAATATCAATATACTGTGAGCTAAACTAACTAATGATCGATGAAAACTTTCAACTTTTTTTCAAACTATCTCTCATAGTATTTATATCTTCATAAAAAAATCTGAAACCTTGCTTTAGTTAATCAAAAATTTAGTTAGATTCTCTCTTCACTAAGTAGAACGTATGAAGCACGTTTTATAAGTGAATCCTATTGTTAGTTTCCGCGAAAAAAAATAACCATCTAAAAAATCCTTTCAGTTCCGAAAGAAAATAATTCTATACCTTTTCTTTTCTTTCTAGGTTATTTTTAAGAAATGTTTCAGTCTAAGAACGTAGAAAGCTCATAACCATAACTTATGTCATAAGAACATTTTATAACTATAAATTAAGGTTATCTCTAGAGGAAATATTTTCGGCAACCGCATATAATAAAAAAGAATTCATCTTTTTTTCTCCACAGAAATTGTTGTAATTCTAATGAATAGTTTAGAGTCAAGAAGATATAAAACTCTTTCAAAGCTCAACACAGCATTTTACAGTAATTATTTTATAATTTCGATATTTACTGAAATACCCATTGCGCAAAGCCATTCTAAATTTTCCCGAAAAAGACCCGGAAAAGGGCTATTTTTGGTAAAAGAACTAATGTAACAAGGCAATTTCTCTATGAAACATAAATAAACAAAAGAGATGCGTTGATATCCCTGAATACTCATCAGCTTTATAAAGCCATTGTTATCCTTACATTTCCAAAACAAGTGATGGTAGATTAGGTCTATAAGAAAGATGAACGCTTTCTGAACGAAAGAATTGATAGCTACAAGATGGTTGAATGTAAGATGTGGGTGAATATTATCCATGAAAGCTATAATGAAACGAGAAAATTCTGCATTAAAGTTTTGATACAAGTTGTCTGTTGGTTCATCGTGCACGGTAAAAAGGAAAGGTTAGTTATTAGAAACAAAAATACTTTCTATAAAATAAATAAACAAAACGTACGTAAAAACATTTGAAAAAAGGCTGTTCAAAAGAGGATAATAAATTCTATTATTATTGTATGCATAATTTTGTACTTTTATTCAGTATAGTAATTTTCTCTTGATATTACTTAAATATTATTACAATAATTAATTAACAGAATAGAATAATATTACTTGATATATTTAATCTTTCGTATACACCTCTAATATTAAGTACATTATTACAATGTATTTATATTATATATTATATTAATTTTGTTTAATATTTTTGTGAAAATTATATATAGTGTAATAATATTTATAAATTCTTCTATTCAAAATATTCCGAATATAATAATTGAATATTAAATTTATCTGAATTTATTATATATTATATACTAATATTATATTATTGTCATATTTTATTATATATATAAAGACCATATTCAACGATATGGTTAAATTATAGCCGTAATAAAGAAATGATTTCTATCTAATTGAAAATGATTTTTATATGATCATACCAAAGGATGTAGCTCTTTCCAGGAGAGGCCCCGGAAAAGAATTTAAAATTCCAAATCGAATGTACTAACTCTTTGGTAACAAATCGTCAATATAAAAACAAAGTAATATTGTGATTCAACCACAAACCTTTCGTGCTAAAGTATTGAGGAAAATAAATGGCATCAGCACATTTGCTGTGGATGGGGTTCATAGTTATTTAAACAAGGTTAATTATCTTTATATGAAACTTGAATAAAAAGCACTGATTCCAAGAAACCATAATGGATTATTTCACTTAGCGAAAGGGTTTTACTACATATGAACATGTTTACATCGGAAAAGAAATCATACTATAGTAATCAACAGTAATAAATTAAATTGACGTATAACATACATAAGCAAAGGAAAAGCCGGAAAAGAAACTTAAGTAATTCAACAAATTCCAAATTGTATTTGTGGCCATAGATTCAAAGTAGCTTTATACCTTGCATTATCATGGATGCAAACTAGATGCAACAGATATAAATTCTAAATCCAATTGCAAACGATCTGTGAGAAAGTTTTGTTTTGAAGGAATATGTTAAATTAATATAACAGGAACTATTTATTAGAACTATTTATAACAGAGTACGAGCTAGAAACTAGAAGTTTCAAACCAATTTTAATATATTAAAACGATTTAAACATTTTTGCTACGATACTACACGAAGGCCACAAGATTTTTTTCTTATCTCACACACTACATTATATTAGACTGCTCATATATTTATCTCACGCACATATTTTGATATATACCAAATTCCTTTGACATTTTTTTTTGTAGGTGAAAAATGTCTCTGCAAATCTCTTTTTACTCAGAAGTAATTCAGATGTCACCCCACTGAATCTTTCAATGTTCTTAAACTCATACCCACAGAATGCATTGCAATGTATCCTTAAAATCCTTCTTAAAATCTATTGTCGTATATACTATAATCCTCTTCGCATCTCAACAGAATGTTGTAGAAACACTCATAAGAATACGGAGTTTAACTGCACCAGCAAGTCACGGAAAAATTCGACAAGCTATTCTGTACTGATTTTAAGCAACCCTAACTAAACTTTGGAATAACGACTCCAGGAAAGAAGCTGGAGCTTTTGGTGCCTTTTCTAAACTTAAAAAAGGAACAAATACCAGTAAGAATCACCAAATAGTCATATGTATAATTGTAAAAGAAATCAATACTACTCCATTTTGTTTGTAAAGCTACACAAAATATCGTAAGTACTTCCGTAGAATGTTTTAAAGTATACAACCATAAGTATGATATGAAAACAAAATGACGGTGTCATGCTGCCAAATATGTCTGCGACTGGTATAAAAATATGGGTCTTAAAATCATCCAAAAGTATATTGCGAGATAGATTATCTCTACATTTTTAATTCAGTTTTAATACCAAGGATTACTAAGTATGTAAAACGACACTGGCCTATCTTAAAATCTAAAATAAACAGGTATTCGATACTTTACTGAACGGAATGGCAAATGCGCATGTAACAATGCAATAATCAAAAATGTCGGCTATTCACGGAACGACGCTGACCCATCTAAAATTCAAATCTATAATATAAACAGCAGTATGTGTCTGTCTTGTCTGGTCCACCAAGAACCCTCCCAACGGGTGAACGGTATAAAGATGAAATTTGCAATACCGACATTACATTCTGGGGCAATTTTCTAGGTCAACTGTGTTATTTTCAACTTTCAAGGAATTAATTAGTTTTCGCATATTTACCAATAACGAAATTAAACCGTCTAAGCCTCCAATTATTAAACGTTTTTCGCCAATATTTTCTGGAAATGTTTATCGCACGAAATTAAGTTTTACACCATCTTAAAGAGCAAAGAATCTTTTGTAATGATAGCGTTTATTAAATTACGGCAGAATGTGTTCTAATTGTAATTTATAGGTTTTAAAATGAAATTTTAACGCACTTTAAATAACACTTCCTTATTCTTATAAAATTAAATTCTAAGCCAATTTACTGTTTATTAAATCCTTCATCTTATGCATTGGCCACTTAAAGTTAATATAAGAAAATATTGTTTTTCCGTATTATGTCGTAGCATATAATTTTGGCAATCTGAGCATATACCTTCTTTAATATGGTGCATAGAATCCAATTAATGTGAAATTGTAAGAATTTACTCTTTTCCATGAGATATTTTGTAAATTTCTAATTTAAATTATGTTTATCGGGCAATTAAAGTTACTTTAGTACGGTTCCATCAAAGGAGAAGAACGAACTAGGAATGAAAAAGGTGTTTTATTGGTCTATATTCGTCATAAAATCTTCCCAAACGGTAAATAGACATGAAATGCCAATCTGGAATCCACTTCTAGATCAATTGTGTTTTTTTTTTTTCCACTTCAAAATTATTACTTTAAAATATTTAATTAAATACAATGTACCAAGTCAATTTCTGACGTTTTTCCAGTTTTTTCCAATAACTTCTGAGTTATTGCCTGAAGATGATTTATATACTATCCTTTTTAAAGAGCAGAAACTTTCTTTTACTTCGATTTCAATTTAAATTGTATAATTCTGTCCCACCAATTTTAATAAACATTCTTAAAATTCATTTAACAATCTTGTAAATAATGCTTTCTTATTATTGTAATTAAATTCACATTATTTATAGAAATCCTTTCATTCCCGTGGGGTTTTCGCCACTGTTAAAGTTATGACAAAATATTGTTTTCTGCTGAATTATTTACAGAAAGGTAGTAATTTTGGTTTCCGCTTATCTGTAGCGAGTGCATCTTTTCTTAATTTGTTTTGAACAGTAATCCAATGACGTTAGTATTTTATTTTCTTGGTGCGATGCTTCATTTAATTTTTGGGGAATATTTGAAATGGTCCAATGAACGTGTAAATTCATTCAAGGTTTTCTGCTACCAAAAGACAGAACCTAAGGAGAAATATAAGACCACTCCGCAAAGCTACTTTTTTCTGATCAGGCACACAGAGCCACAAAAAAAGAAGAATGGTACTTCGGATAATGGCATAACCCGCATGTGAAGGAGCTCTGTTGTCGCTTGTGGCGGGAAAGTGACGAGAAAGAAAAATGGAGTGGTCGCGATTGTTAATTCGTGCTAGGTTCAAAAGGCTGGAGAAAAAGGAATGAGGGGCTGAACTTGCTTGCTGCGAGATAACGAAAACCGAAAAGACGCTGCTTGCGAAAACTGTTTTATTGCTTTCAAAATATTATAAGTGCATAGATTCTGAGGTAATATATTTTTGTCCTGGACTCGGGTAGAATCTATAAGAATATATTTGCTGTTAAACTTAATGGGATGTCAACGTGCGTGTAAATAAACGCAATAATAAAAAAATGTCGGAACATATTATTCATGTGAAAAGAAATATATTAATTTCAAACATAATATTTATTTAAAACGATATTGACACCCATCTTAAAATTCAAATAAAAAAATATTTATTAGTTTTGGTTGGTGACGAAAATACGTATTGGTCGCAATAATCAAAATGCATGTTGTATGAACATTGAACGTGAATGACAGCGCGTATGTTTGCGCCAAGTTTGCAAATATAACTATTTTTTTTGCAGCTTCTTAGTAGAGCAGCGGGAAGAATATCGAATAGGTTCTCTGCCTTCCCCTGTTTGGAGGACGAATCTAAAATTCGATACATAATAATTTTGATGTCAACGAATGTCAGAGGACTCATGTCAACGGTACATCTACCCTGCTGTGTTTTTACAACCGTCACGTCTACACACCACACAAGAACAGGACAGATGCGTTTTGCAATACTTTCTTTAGCAACAAAAAATTTCAAAAGGAAACTTAGCGGTCCGTACTGGTACTACAAAACAAATTAAAAAAATATTCAAGGGTAGTTGCCTCAAACAATATTATTCAAGACGAAATGAAGCAGATTTTTCTACTGATTTAGCAATTTCAGAACAAATACAATGCGTTTAAGTAATTAAATCCAGCTTAAAAGATTCAACAAACATATATAAATATTGTTTTCATCTTGCGACAAATTAACTTATACAGTTAGCAACAATTAATCTAAATTTGTTCAATAACACGAATTTATTCTTCTTTAACTATGTAATGTTTACATCTTAAGATGGTAAATTATAATAAAAAGGAATTTTCAGAATTTGAATAACAGAATTAAATACATGTTAGTTTGTTTGAATGGATTATAGAGGCACAAGACTATTTTTGAATCTAACTGGGACAGACAAGGTTGGGAAGTCACCCGAACAGAAACAAGAGTAACTAAGCATAATTCAAATTTTACTATAGCTATGGCTCCTTACTTTACTAAGAAATGCGGTGGCCTGGTAAGAGATGGGAAAACCCTACCGGTTTCTTTTGTTTCGGTTAACTGATTTTTTTTTCGGTATTTTTTCTGCTATTTTAAAATCCAATAACCGGCAAAACCGAAACGGCAGACAGCCTGATTTGTAGGTCTACTAGACTAAAAGTTACTGCTATGAAGTCGAATCATCATCTTAGGCCAATCACCGACAACCGTCTCTAAGTGTCTGTTGGTTGGCGGATGATTGAAAGATTCTTGCGAACAGACAACCACATTTATCTATTCATAAAGACTCTTTCTTAATGTGGCCAATGATTGATTCTTAAAACAATATTAACAAAAATTTTGTCTACTAACGGCGTTTGTTTTTTTATATAAAAAATCGAAAACTGGTTATTTTGGAGCAGTTATAACTGCCAGGTTAAACCTGAAGTGAAAAAACCCCTGAATAACTGAAACCGCTATTATTTTCGCAATAACCGCTACCCTGCTGGTAAAGTCTCAACTTCCGACCGGGGGGTGTTCCATGGCCCAGAAACCTTTGGTTCCACCGAAGATCCGCCGTATGGAGCCTGTAGCATGCCAACTCATGTGTGTGGCCGAATCGGTCCTTTCCGTGCCGGTGTGGGAGTACACAACAATCAACCCAACCGGCCTCCACCCAACCTGATGTAAGACCTGGTAACAGGACGCTGGTGTACCCTGGAAGTTTGGAGAGGGAGGTGCCAGTTTCGCGTCGCCCTCGCCGTCAAACTGCGGCCTGCACCATGAGGTCTGTCCAAAATAGCTCTCAAAGGTTTCTCCAAACGAGACGTTAGTATAACCCCTAATACTCCGCAAGAGTCCTAAAGGATTCCAAACTCAAAAAACAATGGCGCATTTACCTGTATCACGTATACATGAACCATCTTTAGTACAGAATGGCGTAGTTTCGGCATGTAAGTTCAAATCTTTACAGTTTGAAATTTTCTAGTGCTTTATATTTCTACAAACCATATTTAGTGAGTCGATTAACTAGAAAATTCCTTATTTGTAAAAGATAAAAAATTATCTTAACAGGAAATTTGAGAACTCTGTGGAGTGTGGAACTAAAAATAAGTTATGTCATAAACGTAAAAAAGTAATTTAACTAAAGGCTCTTGTATTTCTTTCTCCCTGACAATTCCTCTTAGCACTCACTGCTTCCAAAAAAAATATCATAAATGCGAATCCAAATTAACTAGATGCACCCTTAAGTTGCACATCTAATAAATACGCACATAGTCCGCGTTATCAAATCATTTTAGCGCATTATGATTGAATTTTTCGCCAACATCTATCGAGATCCTTATTAGGACCACTATAATAATTATATAGTTATTATAATAATGTTACACAGCTATAAAGCACTCAAAAGCAATATAATTATTATAGTTGAGTAAAGCAATTATAAAAGAATTCTTTAAATTACCAATTATTATGGGACAAATTAAATCTATCAACTGGCTACTTTTATTATGGGACAAATTAAATTAACAACTGCTACTATTATTATGTAACAAAATTAAATTGATCAACTTCTACTCATTATGGGACAAATTGAATTCATCAACTGCTACTATTATTATGGGACAAATTAAATTCAACCAACTGCTACTTCATTATCATGTGGACAAATTAAATCACAACTAACCGCTACTATTATTATGGGACAAATTAAATTCACCAAATCAAGAGCATATGGGACAAATTAAATCTATCAACCGCTACTATTATTGAGGGACAAAATTAAATCTACCAACTGCTACTATTATTGAGGGACAAATTAAATCTGCTCCAACTGCTATTTATTATTATGGGACAAATTAAATTCATCAACCGCTACTATTATTATGGGACAAATTCACCAACTGCTACTATTGAGCTTATGGACAAAATTAAATCTACTCACCGTTACTATTATTGAGGACAAAATTAAATCTACCAACTGCTACTATTATTGAGGGACAAATTAAATTCACTAACTGCTACTATTATTATGGGACAAAATTAAATTTACCAACTGGCATTATTATTATGGGACAAATTAAATCTAATCAACTGCTACTTCACATTGAGTGGGACAAATTAAATTCACCAACCAAGCAATATTTATTGAGGGACAAATTAAATTCACTCAACCGCATTATGGACAAATTAAATTCACCAACTGCTACCATTATTATGTGGGACAAAATTAAATAACCGCTACTATTATTATGGGACAAAATTTAAATTCACCAACTGCTACCATTATTATGGGGACTTATAAATCTACTCAACTGCTACTATTATTGAGGGACAAATTAAATTCCTACCACCTGCTACTTATTATTGGAGAGGACAAATTAAAATTCATCAACTGCTACCATACAGGGGACAAATTAAATTCACCAACTGCTATTATGGGACAAATTAAATCTTAATTTCAACTGCTTACTATTATTGAGGGACAAATTAAATTCAAATTTCAACTGCTTACTATTGAGGACAAAATTCTACCCATCAACTGCTACTTTTATTAAGGGACAATGTACCAAATTCATCAACTGCTACCATATCATTGAGGGACAAATTTAAATTCACCAACTGCTACTATTATTGAGGGACAAATTAAATTCATCAACTGCTACTTTATTATGTGGGACAAACAAATTCTAAATTTAACCAAGCAATTTCTATTATTATGGACAAATTTTGAATCTTACCCAACTGCTACTATTATTATGGGACAAATTAAATTCATCAACTGCTACTATTATTGAGGGATAAATTAAATCTACCAACTGTTACTATTATTGAAATTAAATCTAATAACTGCTACTTATCATGGGACAAATTTAAATTCAACTACAATATTATGGGAATAAATTAAATTTAACGACCATTTATTATTATGTACAAATTAAATTCTACCAACTGCTACTTGCTTTTATTGAGGGACAAACAATCTACCCAATCATACTAGAGGGACAAATTAAATTCACCAACCGCCATGTTATTTTATGGGACAAATTAAATCTTATCAACTAAGTACTATTATTATAATAAATTAAATCTACCAACTAAGTACTTTCATTATTATGTGGGACAAATTCTAAATTCCTAATTAACCTCAAGTATTATGCACAAATTTAAATCTAATTAAACTGCTAGCTTATTTGGTTTGTTTGGACAAATTAAATTCATCAACTGCTACTTTATTATGGGACAAATTAAATTCCCAATTAACTGCTACTTGATATTATGGACAAATTTGAAATCTACCTAACTGCTACTTGCCATTATGGGATAAATTAAATTCATCAACTACACTTTCATTACGGACAAAATTAAATCACCAACTGCTACCATTATTAAGGGACAAATTAAATTACCAACTGCTACTGTTATTGAGGGACAAATTAAATTACCACCGCTAATATATTGGATGGGACAAATTCTAAATTCACCAACTGCTACTATTATTATGGGACAAATTAAATCTATCAACTGCTACTATTATGGGACTATAGAAAGAGGTTCAGAAACTGATCCAACTTTCGTTTAAATTATACTGCTTTATCTCACACGATATAGAATAATGATTTAAAACTAAACATACAATATATCACTACTTTAAATCCATAGAGGGATCAGATTAAAATACGTAGCAGGGAAACCTTACAGTTTTAAATGCATCGAGAAAACTGGCTGAGGTAATGATACATTCTGTGATTTCCGTATAAGTAACTTGAGCTTTGGCTACTGACTTAAATGACTACTGGAACTGCATTTTATATACTTTATTTAATTTGGGTTGTTTCTATTGATTGTAAAGATGGAATTTGTAAGTAGGGTGGTCATAATCGACATAAGTTTCAAAAAAAATTAATAAAAAAACTATAATGCTACAACTTACGGGGTTTTTTAAAAAATGAGAGCGCATTTGAAAATATTTTCAGGATAGGTAACGCGCCGGCCATGGCGGGCCTAGGGTCGTAAAATTATTGACACTCCAAGACCCATTTTGAGCGCCATCTGCAAAACTTTAAAGCTAGAAGAAAAATGTTACGCTCAGGAATTTTAAGCTCTTTAGAATTTGTCACTTCTCTTGTAAAACGGCTTTTCGAGATATTCAAGAAAACTAAAAGAGGAAACCAGAAAACGCGTATCGGCTTCTGCTGATCGAAGCATTGCGTATGGAAATCCTGCGCGGTGCAAATTTAGAACGCCGTAATGGTGGCAAGGTCCCACGAAAATCTTTTTTTTGCTCTCATTTTAAAGAAACGTAGTTGTAACATTATTAGTTTCATAATTAAACTTTGAAATGGTTCACAATTTATACGTCTTGCAGATTTCTGCACCCATTCATGATGTGTTGAGCTTTTCAGATAATATTGACGGTGCATTTTAATGGCAATACACTATTTAACATTGGAACTGAACTACCAGTTAATCAGATTAACGTAGTCAAACTTTGAGTCCATACCAGAAGAGTTCTCAGACAGCTGTATTAAATGGGCGTTCGTCCAGAAACATTTTGTTAGTGCGAAAACAGAAAGCTTATGCTTCCTTTCAAAATCAATGTTAAACAAACTCTGAAACGTATTTGAATAATGGTTTATTTCAGTAGATGAAAGCAAAATTTGATAAATGGAAATTTTGGTTCCAGACGTATAATGGTATGTGAGAAGAAAATGAGGTCGAATCCCCAAGAACTAGAGTTGGAGAACAGCTATGTATGGAGGTGCCCTTTAAAAAAATGCTGTGTATCAGGACTAGGTAATTTGGTATTTATTGATGGCATAAATGAATCACGCTCTTTTATTTAAATATTTTAAGAGACACTTTAAAATTATCAGCCCAAAATTTGGGTAATGTGGAAGCCAACTTTTATATTTTTTTTTATCAAGATAACGATTCTACAATGGCTCTCAATCGTTACCTCTGGTGTCTGCAATTGTCCACAAAATTTGAAAAAACACTCCACCCAATCGCTGGGGATTTAAAACCCAATAAAGCATATTTGGAGAACTGAGGTTGAGTACGAAAACACAACATTAAAACGTGAAAAGCTGCGAACTAAAATGCAATGATGGAAGGATGGACGAATACGGATGGTGAAATTACAAAAAAAAAACTAGTGAAATCTGTTCCCAAATTTTTAAAAGCTGTTGTGATGCTAGCGATATCCTAAATAAATATTACTTAATGAAAAATTAGAATATTAATATGTAGAGATTTTTTAAAGTGTACGAAGATTTTGGTGATATAAAACTTTAAGTATTGATTTACATTGATTTCTAAAATAAAGTTTACTATGTTTTTAAAATATTTCAAGTAGTTTTGTTAAGAATAGATTATAGGATCTTTATTATTAAATACCCACTTGGAAATATTAATTTAATTAATGATAGACCACTTTCATTGAAAATCGCAAGGCATGAAACACTTTGGGAGCCACCGTATATATTATTAATTTCATTCACCGTTTCATTATCTTACAAATGAAGAAATGTTCATTTGTACCTATAAACTGAGAAAGATATTTTTAATTTAAAATCTTTCTAGCTACAGAACCATAGATTAAAATTCGATTTTAAATCTGAACATTTCATCCATTAGATATTTTACGTACCAACTGTATCTTTATATTGATATACTCTTTTTTTTTCCAAAAAAATTGCACGTGTACATTATAGCACCAATCTATATGACATCATGATCAATGCAACAAATGAAATTGTATATGTCATCTAGTCATCCAATAAATACATTGTTCCATCGCTGTAAAGAATCGCTCTCATCTTCGAAATCTATGGCACCCTCTCTAGAAGCGCTATAGACGGGAAATAAAATTGGCGCATGCATTTGTTGTGGTTTTACGTCAGTACGGATTGATTTGCATTATGATTACCAAAAACCTGTGCAAAGATTTGTTCTATTATATGCACTATGGAAACGGGCCAGAGTAGTCAGTCAAGGAAATTGCTTTTAGTTTACATTACAATACTTTAATAAGTTTAATTTGATTAATAGAAAGCGATAATCGATAGCAACAAAAGCAAATTATTTTATATTTCCAATTAACTTATCATGTCAGGATTTTATATTCTTAAGATGAATATCATAAAAAACATGTTGAATTAAAACTTTCTTTTATTCGTCTTATTTTCTTGATGTGGGCATTTTTAGTAAAGCAAATCTTTCTTTACAAAGTGCCTATATAACGTTAGGTTGATATAAAATTTTGGTTAATTGCAGATAGTTTATTTTCATCGGAAAGAGATGTGTATTCACAATTACACGGCAGAAATAATGTTTCACGGTCTGTCAATTTTACTTCATCTGGATTCTGCCCCTAAAATGTATTTATTTAATTTTTGCATTTCTAAGTGAAAAACTACTTCCAGAAAACATTTTTAGTTTAATCCATTGTAAATAAACTTACTTATCTCTAAAAATTCTTATAAAGGTCTTCAACACCCCTCCTTATCAAACTAATTATAATCCACCTAAATAAAGGCCATTATTTTGGTAAAAAAATATTCTGTTTGCTAAAATGAAGAATTATATAAGTTTGCCTTGATATTGTAAACGCAGAAACTAAATCATAACATGCATTATTTATCAATCCACATTATTAAAGCAGAAACTTTAACAGCGAAAGTGCTACACACTAAAAGAAATGCAAAAAAACTTCCCAATAGATAGAAATTGATGGCTTAAAAAAAAGAAAGAAAAAAGGCAGAAATCAACCGTAGGGGAACAGCATTGCAATTGACTAACCAAGGAAACGAAGTTAATTTATGTCTTGCAGGAAATCTGCATATCTATTAACTGCCGAGCATAGTGCAAATGACTGGAGGCTGTCTTTTTTTTCAGCCGCTAATGTTAGTTGCGTAGGACCACTTTACTCGCGTGACTCTTCCGATTTTCAAATTCTTTTTTTTAGTAACTTGTTGTTAATGACATCACCTAAAATAAGACATTAGTTATTGCTTTAACATATGTAGTTAATGAGATATAAAAGAATTCCATATAACGATTTCATGTTTTAATGCGAATCAAATCTTCCCTGCATCCGCAATAAGAGGAAACAATCACGTTAAAAAATGAACCGAAATGGACAAGCTTGAGAACATCCAATATACAAGGTTTGTACTGGCTTCCGCTTACGTGCCTTTGTATCAATCTCGCCTTATCCAACTTTTAAATGCAGTTTAATTGAGAATTTGAAATTTCATTAAGTTTTACATTATACCAAGAACAGCATTAAATTTTGTAATTTCTTTCTAAATTCATTCACCCAGTATCATTTAAAACCCATTTTCTCAACTTGACCAGTTTCATATTTGTAAAAAATTAAAATCTTTGTAGTTGCTTTTGCTCGCTTCTGACGCAAGATACGTTTGAAATAATATGTCAGTTTTCTCTTTGAAGGCGATAATAATGCCTTTAATATTTTCTATAACTTAATTATCAGTTAATCGGATTTATTTAATTAAAATTTTATTTCAAATGAAAGTGTCACCTGATTGTGAGTTCGGAAAATAATAGATCTTAAGATTAAAAAAGCAGAAAATAATGAAAACAAAATAGTTGCTGTTTCTAGGAACCCAACTAAAATTGTGTTTTTAAACCTGCTCATAATAAATTTATTCTCAATATCTATATCTCAAAAAAATCGGCTTTCAAGTAAAGCTCTGACTAACCACTCACTGCGTACATAGTCATAATGTACTACGCTCCCTATTACTTTACATACATAATTACCATATAATCCTGTAATCCAATTAATGTAGATATATCGAGGTTTGGCTACTTAAACTCGATGCCTGGGCATTATCTTTAGCATCAGCAAAACCTAAAGTTGTTAGATTTTTAAGAACATACAACTAATACCTATGATTTTGGCATTTTTTTTCTGTTTGTATTCTTAATAGGCAATAAAATTATGAAAAAACGACAGTGTTTTAACGAAGTTTACAGGTTACAAGAATTTACAATGTTGCTTTTTCGTATTGTAATTTTGATACTTTTCTTCTGTAACTTTGGAAATTACACTTAAGCTACACTCAACTATTTTTATGCCATCTCAAAATTCATAATATTATCTGTTCACTGATATTAGTTTTATAGATACTATATTTTTCTCCAATTATCGCAGTAATTTTTTAAATTCATTTTCATTCATAACCACTATAACTCGCACACAAATAAATGTATTAAATATTTTACTGGGCGGTGTATTAACGTGCATATAGATAAATGCAATCACTAAAAGTGTATGTAAATTTGTGCAATATTTAATATATAATTTTCAAACAAAATAATTTTCAAACAAAATAATTTTCAAACAAAATAATTCAAGGTTATTACATTAAATGTGGATAAAGTCTTAAGAGGATGACACCAAGTAGATTTCAGTAAGAATTAAAATAAGCCCGATATAATATGTTTCTAAAAGTAACAAATTTCAGTTTTTCTTTTTATGCAGAGATAGTAGATAAATTAGGCGCATTTGCGCAAAATACAATCATTGTCAGACTATATCGAACAAAATTTACGATACAGAACAGACAGATTTTCTGTAAACTCTCTTACAAAACATTCAGGTATTTTTAACACTTCTCTATATTATGCTTGAAAGAAAATAGAACAATCAGCACTGATCACCACTTTGTCCAAAATGGATTTGGAATTTCAGAAACTCAACAGCATCGGAAATGAACAAAGGATTTAAATAATCTTCCAGTAAAAGAGAAAAAAATCAAATGGCGTCTCAAGGCGAAACAAAGGAAGTGTTTAGTTGTTCTCAGACTGAGTAAATATAGCAATAATTATTTTGTGCCAAGAATAAATGCCAACAACAGCGTCAAATGTTTGTTGACAGCAATAAAGAAGGCGAATCTTCGTTTATATTCACATCTTTCTTTGGCAAGGTATTATATAACGCTTCAAAGAAAGAAAATCGCTGAGAAATTTGTTTTATTATTATAAGTCTGTTCTTTCACTTGCAGGTGGTATTAGAAACAGATGCTCAAAAAGATTTTACTATTAATGTTCTTTTCTTCCCAAAAATATTCTCGAAATAGATTTTTCAGTGTAATTGAACTCCATGTAAAAGTATTGCAGGTGAAAAAATTAAAATGTTTCTGGAATTAAAATTAATTTAAGAGAATGAAAATCATCGATGTGAGTGACGTACAAACATAACTTTTTCACAATAGCACAATGTTCGAATATCGTACATATTTTGAACCAGATGTTATTTTAAGAAGCAAAAATTTTTTGAAGTGAATGAGAAGAATAAATAATATAAATTACTATTACACTGAACTTTTTTGAGAACATGAAGCGCTCTTTTTTACGAATTGAACTACAAAGAAAATTTTATTTCAACGGTTTGATGGAATTTGCTAGTAAATAATTACTGTTAATAATTACTGTATTTTCTATTCATGTAACTTAAGCCACATTCCACTACTTTAATATTGTATTTTTTTTATCTCAAAGACAAAATTGATTGGTTTGGTTTATTTGATTTGATCGATTCATGTGACAACTGTCCAATTTCAAACGTAATTGGTTATGTCATATAACTATACACGTTATTTACGCTATGACATCAAATCCTAAGATGAATGAAAGATGAATGAAGGATCCTGCAAGATGAATGAAGGATAGATAAATAACTGGTGTGGCACATTTCACATGCATGAAGTGCGCAGGAATTGACGTCATTGTGTTATTTTTTAAATAAAATGTAACCAAAATTAAATGTGTATAATTTCTGAATTTACCATGAATAAAATATTCTTAAGATTTCAGAGACTTGATTAAACGCAACAAAATCTAAATACTCACTTTAAAAGCTTATTTTTAAGATCTGAAATTTATTAGATCAAAATATCTGCACGTTTAGAGGGGTAAATCTTTTTCTAAATATGTGATTTTAAACAGAAAAACATTATTTTCTTTATCGCAAAAAAATCTCTCTGTTCTTCTATTTTTAAAATCTACTTATAAAAATTATTTCATAGCAGATTATTTATCTTCACAACGTATTTAATTATTTAATTTCACACATTTTCGAAGTCTTGCACAAAATATATTTAATTAAATTTTTATTTTAGATTTGAAATTGCTCACCGATAACTGGAAAATTTCGTTATCAAAATTATTCTAATATTAAGAAGTATTTGTTATACATGATTATTTCTTCATAACCACTACATAAAAAAGTATAATTTCGGCATACAAGCATATCATTTTTAAGAAACTTTTAAATTAAAATATATTTGGGAGTCACTTGTTAACACTAGATCATTAAGAAAATAATCTGTAATGTTAATAATTGAACATTTTTTTTATTCTTTTACAGTTTTGTGAATAAATGGTGTGTTTTATGAATATATAGTGAGTTTTATGAATATGAAGGCTCATTACTAAAATTAAATAGGATATTCTCGAACTTCATCAGTCATATAAACTGAGCTTGTGAATAAATAGCGCGTTTTATGAATATATAGTGAGTTTTATGAATATGAAGGCTCATTACTAAAATTAAATAGGATATTCTTGAACTTCATCAGTCATATAAACTGAGCAAACTTAATAAACATAAACAGAGCAAAAATAATTACGTAATTTCATTAAATTCCTGGTATACATTCCTATTCATAAATTTTGGATAAATTATGTCTACTGCATATTATATTCGCAAAAACAAATTATATGAACTTACTCAAATTGCTATTTATGTAATGAATTTTATACATAGTTTATTCACATAGCTCTAATTATATTGAAACAACGTTCATCCTGTCCTTAAGATAGTTAGATATCACAGCTCATATTGCATGCAAATTTCATTCATTATATATCTCAACCTCGTAGATTAAGTGATAACTCCAGACGGGGCTGTAATTAGGCAAATGAACTAATTACAATTCGTTTATTATTTACTTACAAAATGGAATACATCCTTGAATTAAATGGCGCGATGTACACAGTGTAGCTTTAAATTCATATGTTTGCTATTTACTTAAAGTACGTAATATATTTGAATGTAAAGCTACTCAGTGAATGGTCTTTAATGCAAATCATCTTCACCATAAAGACTGTTAAATGAATGATTATCTCTACTGATAATAAAGGAGAATGTGTGTCTGTGTGTTTGTTGGCGCTCTACAGGTCAGACTGCTGGACCTAGAGCTACGAAATTTGGCACAAACATACTTTGGAGGATGGGAATGTGCTCCTCGAAGACCTTTTATTAAAAATTTAATTAGAAGGCGAAATGTTTTTTCCTTAATAACTTCCAAACATATTACAACACAAAATCATTTTTACGCCATCTGAATGTGCAAACAATTACCTTTTCAATGATATCAATTAAGTTGCCGTGCAATTTTTTCTCTAATTTTAAAAAATATTTTTTGCATGATTTACAATAATTTTCATTGTTGCAACGCAATTCAAACCGTTTTCATTATTTAAACAAATGTTAATTGCGTGTTTCTCTTTTTTTGTTGAAGGCAGAGATAATATTCTAATATATTTATTTTACTTTCTTATTGTATTTCATTAAAATTTTTGTGAGATCTGTAAACCAAGCTCTCTGAGATATTAGAGTGTATTAAAAAATGTATCCATTAAGCTAAGTGATTATGGTTGCTATGTTCTCATTCTTTTTATCAGCATGTTTTAATCCAGCTAACATACAGCTGGCCATAAAATGTGCTGCGACATTTTACTATTGAAATCAAATACATATTTTGCAAGAGGAATAAGAAAGTGAAGATGGCGCCAACAACGTGCAATTTGATGTTACATGACATGGTAAAGTACTTGACTGCATTAGGGACATTTATGCAGACAATGAAAAAAACAGGTACTAAGCCACTACAAGAACATGGGTTAAATGTCTACTATAATCTGAAGTTCAAGTGAAATCATATTCCCGGCGAACAAGCTGGTCGTCGAAGGCGGCTAGTCACAAATATATTCAACCTTAAATAACTATATCATTATAGTATTATCGACAAAAAAAACATTATCAGATACAAATTATTTTAATAGTGGTTATTATTAGCTTGATTTTAGTTCAAGAAAGTCTAAAACTTGTTCTCTCAAGGTCTAAGTGACGAAGTTTGTGAAATTAAATAGGATCAAGTTTACTTTCAAGTAAGATGTATTGAAACTTGTGAGTAATTTAGAACCATTTTGAGATTTTTATCGTGACGATTAGTTAATGATTTACTGTACGTTGAAAAGTTTTATCCTAAGCCTTTCAGTGTAGAATATCTGTATAAGATATCTAAATCATGTATTTTGATACTGAAGATTTGTTTTAAATTTACAATTAATTATACATAAAAATGGTAATAACTAAACTAACTAATCAGTAATTAAAAATACTGCAGGATACAGAACAATAAGATATCAAAACTAACATGAGAATTTTCATATGATGAATAAGCAACTTTCAACAATATTTTTTTTCCTATCACAATTTTATACTTCAGAATCAGAAAACTCTAATAGATTTGAAATACGATGGCATGTTAGTAAATCTCCAATTCAGTTAAAAAATAAAATTTGGTTTCTTTTTTTACATTAGTTTTCTTCATACTAATTTAAGCTATATACAATCCATTTTCTGAAAGGTAAAGGCTTTAAATTCATTCTATTCGCCTGCTCCATTATTCATGAATCTACTATCACTGTGTGCAAATTAAAGCAAGTTTCTGAAGTTCACTAGATTTCGGCTTGCAGTAGCGAAAATTTAGGTACGGTGTCGATCCGAAATTCAGGAAAACTCTATTTTGTAAACTACAAAACTACCTTTAAATCAAATCACTTATAGTCAGATTCCTAAAAGTTTTTCCAACCCTTTCTTCTCCCAAAATATTTTGGTCACCTCGGTCATTCATATACTTAGGAAAATGAAACATTTAAATAGAGCATTGATCAATAACAAACTAAAAAATTCATTTGTTGTTCAACTGTTGTCATATAGTTGCTACATAAATTTCAATGACATTCCTTAATCAAAATTGTTATCAAAATTATTTTAGAATATAAATATTGAAGAATTGTCAAAAGCACGTTATGACAAAGCAAACGCGATCTCAGTAGTGGCGCTGGCCCATAGTTTAAGGTATCCGACTGTGTTCGGGAACATTTTTTTGAAATATAACTTATATATATATTTTTAATGTTATTTTTCAACTGCATATGTTTTAAAACTATGAAAATATTATAAAATTAGGCTTTCAAAATAATATTTTTTTTAAAAACTGAGAAATTTGAAGAAAAATGACTAAAATATTTGCCTTACGCTAACAGCCATAGACAAAATCATATTCTAAATATACATAAATCCTTGTAGGAGTACATTTTTATGACAGTTATCTGTGTTATGCTCTAAAATATTTCTTGTACAAAATAGTTTTGAGATATAGCTGAACATAGTTACTAAACTGGTAATTTTTCATAAAAAATGCTTTTCGTTTATATTTAAGCACTTAAAAATAATACTTGATTTTAAAATTGACCTTAGTTTTTAGAGGAAAACATCAACCATATTACAGAAAACAATCTCAGAAAATTTCATATCAATACTTGAATAACTTTTTGAGAAATCATTGTTACGGTCGACAGTTTTCCTCAAAAATATCATTTCTCAGAAAACACATTTAAAATTTTCTTGCAACATAAAATAATGCTTACAGTACGGTAATAAAACAGCTGTAACTCCATTTGTAATTCACGTAGAGTAAAAAGGGAGACAGTTTTAGAAAGATGATTAAACAGGCTACAAAATTAAGTCATAAATTTTTTTTGATAATTTCATCAAATAATGCATGCTGTAAAACCAGTCGAATACCTTAAAAAACGTTTATTGCGCAATAAAATTATACTTGTATTAACAATATTTACATCAGGTGTTACATCATATATTGATAGTAGTTACTTTCTGTTGCGTTTCCTAACTAAGCAATTTCTCTATTAATGCTAAATATTTCTGAATATGCAAAAATCAATAAAATTCTCCTAAATTATTCCCACATATGTGATAAAACCCATCGTAGCAATCGTATCTAATTTTGTGGCGCAGACATAATATACAACTTCTCATACATATAATAATTTTGTAGGGTTAAAACGCTGGAGTATAGAGTCTAAACAATGCATCTTACTGTTGCCACAACCTAGGAACTAAAATAATACAGTTAAAAATAATCAAAAATATAACGCGAATCCTCCAACTGGGAAAATAAACACAAAAAGAAGTCGTTTTCAATAAAAACCGTTTACAATTGTTCACGTAATAAATTTTTTAATAGATACGTTTGACGCATCTCAACTGCTCAGTTCATCAAAAATTTGGGAATAAAACGTTCAAACCTCTTAAAAGAGCACTTAATTTTATAATGTGTTTTTATTAAAACCACGCTAAGCGAAACCAACACATTTAGCACATCGGAGCAACATGATGGAATAATGCATGCTGTATGAAGAATGTGCAAGTTCGTAAATCTTGCTGTGTGACAATAAAGGACAATCACAATATTTTCACTTAGTTGTAACAAGCTGATTTTATATAACATCACAGATATTTTTTGTAAAATAAGACTTATTTTAAACCTCTATATCAAAATTTAATCGGTTCAATGCTATTCATGAAAATTCTTTATATTCCAAAATTAGTCTCAGAAGTTGTAAGACAAATACATTCTCCAAATAGAACAATGACATTGGACTAAATATGATGGTATTGTACAGTGGAACCTCGCTTATGAGCATAATTCGCTCCACAAGCTTACTCGTAATCCGAAACTCTCGCTAAGCGAAACAATTTTTCCCATAGGAATCAATGTAAAATACGTTTCATGTCGAAAAAAACACTTAAACATTTATGTATAATGTTTATTCAAAGAAAGTTATGTATAAGATCGTTAAGGAGCGTGAATCATCTTCATCTTATCTTTTATTCAAAATAAAACAGCATGGACTGCGGATCGGATTTTCAGGAATGAAAAGCGGAATGAGTGCTAAACACGGACTGATGTAGCTGTTCTGCTATTCTTATTAAAATAAATAACTTTATTACTTTACGTCATTGATTAAAATACGTCACTCAACTCGTTACGTCACTGAAATATGTAACATCATTTGTTACGTAGCGTATCAACAACTGTAAATGCGTGGCAGAAAAATAGTTTTTAAAAAACGGTGGCCTTAAATATTACTGGAATCAAAATATGAAAATAATCAAAGTAGTTCGTTCCATTCAAAACATTTATTACTAGAAAAAGAAATCAAAACAAAAGATCTCATTCGATTAACAGTTAAAACAGGTTACAATTAAAAGTGCATCACAAGTATTAGACATCATGTTTGATAAGAATTTAAACGAAATGAAAGCTCCGTGGATATGACAGTTTAGCAGGCACAAAATCCGGGACTTCCACTCTTTTCGTTACTCGTTATGCGAAACGTCGCTTGTTAAGCGAGTTATTTTTTTACAATTTCTTTTGCTCGCTATGCGAATGAATTACTCGCTATGCGAGGTGCTCGTTAAGAGAGGTTCCACCGTACAACATTCACAATATCATGTAACATTCATAATATTGTATATTATTTACAATATTTTATAATATTTACAATATCGTATAGTATTGTACAATACTGTATAATATTGTTTAATATCGAACAATATTGTGCAATACTGTGTAACATCTTGCGCTATCTGAGTCAATAGTAAAGAGAAAAAAAGCTAAAAGTACTCACCTCTCTTCAGATCGTCCCTTAAACCATGGCGATTCTACTCCAAGAGTTCGGTCAAAAACGGTCAAAGATGACCGAGGGCTCATATGCACCTTATTCAACGAGTGGCGAGACCCGTATTGGGGAGATAAACGTCCATCCATACCGGCAGAGTATAACTCTCACTAGCACAAAAAAGAACAGATATTCCTCGAGAAGATATCCCAAATCACTAATTCCGGAATTTGTCAACGTACTTCTAATTATCTTACCAGTTCTTTGTTTACCACTTCATGCATTTCGGTAAGGATTTGCATAATGTTTCAGTTTTACCAATCATTGGCTTTGATGTTCAAGTAGTGTTGTTTTTTTAACTATATCCGTACACAAAGTGATTCTTCACTCCTTCAAAGTGACAACACTGAAATAGTGTCCTTTATTATCTATATTGAGTCTATATGAAACATTTCTTATCAGAAGTTAGATCCATCTCGAAATTCGTCAAGATATGAAATTCTGTTTCGGAAGTGTGATGATATTGATGCTAGTCAGGATATTCGTCAAGTTGTCACTGGTATTCGACAAGCTCGGTGAAGTGATTGATCCACGGAGAAATATTGACATATTCATAAGCTGATCTTCAAATATCTACCGAAAAGCGGATGCTTAATAATGTTTGTCAATTGCAAAGAAACTGCTTTCAACAGTATAGGCTGGTTTTGTTGTTGTTTCTTGGCACTGTGTCTTTTTATGGCACATCATATCACCCACACAAGGTTAATTCAAAACTTTGCAAGAGCATCCATGACATTTGTTGAATTTATCTCCAATAATTTTTGGTGAGATGCAATATTTTGTATAAATTTTGCATAGGAAAATAATATTTTATATGATTTTGTTTTAACTTATCGTATTTTAATTCAAAGTGAAGAAATTGATTATTTTCCTGTGTTTTTAACGAACTCAAGGCAATCTGCATTGTTATCAACATAACATCTCTGGTGATTGTTATTAAATGCTTAGCCTCCCAATCAATCTTGTGCAGTTTAGTTCAAAACTGAAAAGAATAAGAAAATTCTAATTATATTTATTTCTATTATCCATTTTTGCAAATTAAAAAATCAAATTAAGAATCTTAATTAACTAATTTTCTTTTCGATTATCTACAGGCTGCTTAATTGCCTTTTATTAAACACTTGTTAAGCATCTGTTTGTCGGAATGTTTCATACGGTTTCCAGGATTATTAAGTGACAGAAGGATTTCTTCTTGAATAAAATACATCATAGGGAGAAACTAATTGTGATATATATGCCTTATTCTTTATTTATTCTTCAAGCTTTTCATCGCATAAATTGCTCATTTCAAACTATGCCCGGATGTTGTAAATTAGTTTTAAAACAGAAGACAATTGAACTTTCTTATGGAGAAAGCTGAATCGGACTTAATTTACTTAATTGTTGATTACCCCTATTGTTTAACTGATGAAGCTTGCATTTTCGAATAATTTTAATGGATATTTTACTTTTGCGCTTTCTTTTGCAAATATCACTTACAAGTCTTAAATGTAATGACAGATACAGATGTAGAAAATATTATTTTTTACTTACATCAAACCTTTTTCAAAGAGGAGAATTTTAATGCAACTAGCATAATTCATCATAAGAATTGCCGTACTTTATAACACGTACATTCAGACAATTAAATCGTTCTAAAAAACGATTAATTCACTAAATGAATAATTTTTCTTAAAGCATCTGAATTAATTTTTTACATTTCTAAATAATTCATTCGCGAAAATAGTTAGCTAGCACAAAAAATAGTTATTTTTCTTTATTTAAGCAAACATAAAATTGTTACTTAAACATAAAATTAATTAACAAATTAATAAAATTAAACATTAATAAAAAGCAAACATAAAATTTGTTATTTATTTCTTATTTTAATTGTTTATTTGTTATTATTTTCTTTCTCTAAAGCTATTTAAATTAAGTGATGTTTGGCACGATACAAGCATCATGAACATTTTTTATATCTCTCAAGCTTCATACAAAATAAAAACCAATGCATTAGTCAATAGAAAAAACTACTGTTTCTATGTAAATACTGAAAATATCGTAATATTCCGCCTTGTTTTCCATGTAACAAAATTCTAAAAAAAAATTTAAAATAATTAACAAATGAATTGAGAATAATTTATCTCTGATAATTTTTGTAAACTTTTTTGCAAGATAAAATAGTATTTTATGCAACTTTGCTTTAACTTTTTGTCATTTTTAATTCAAAATCAAGAACTCGATTATTTTCCAGTATTTGTAATGAACTCAAGACAACTTGTATTGATTACAACATAAGGAATCTAATCTTTAAATTAATGGGAAAATCAATTCTATAAACGTAAATAGTGGAAATCGCACGTATCTCCCTATGTTTTTCAAGTAATGTATTTTAAAAATTTTCAGAAATAATACCAAATAAATTGAATCATATCTGTCCCAGTAATTAGTCTCAATTCTGCATTAAATAATTATTAAACCATAACATAAAAGGTATAATTAGTTTATCAAAAATGATTCAGTAAACAAACTGCCAAATTTAACTAATTATTAGCAAAATTCTTTTTTCCAAGCAATTGTACCCAATCCTTTTAATCTTAGAAACAATTACTATCACAATCTAACTGAAAAAATATACAAGAAATTTTAAAGAAAGAACACCACCGATTATTTATCCAACAAACAAAATTCCAAAATTTACCATCACCGTTCACGACTTCATTTACACCTTGGCGAAGTAACCTGCCCACATTTTCCTTGAGCGCTTTGAACACAAACACACAACTGCACAGTTTGATGCTACTCATCCTATCATGATTCTAAAGTACCGCATCCGAACGAAAATACTGTCCGAACAGGGAGCGTTGGAACGAAAATACTGGAGGTCCAAAAGCTTTCAACTGTACAGGGGGCGCTACTCGACTGGATGAGGTGGTTGCCACGCAACCGCATGATCCTTTGCTCTCGGTGTTCCAGGGGTGGTGCATACCTTCGCATTCGGTCACGAGATCTCCGCTATTTCTTGACCCCCTTACTCGTGCACCCCTCCCGGGTAGAGTTCGCGGGTCCGCGTTTGGGACACCTGATGGCTCACAAGGGAAGGTCTTAATCTGTTGATCATGTGGAGATGTGCATGCAAATGATTCGAAAAGGGAATGGGAATAAATTCTTTCTTTGTGAAACGGGATTTTTTATATATATAAATAAAAATATATATAATAAAATATATATATAATTAAAATATATATATTATAAAAATGTGAATAGAGATTCTTAATTATACGCATCTTTTTTTTTAGTAAAAAGGTTTTTGCAAAAAATTAATGAGAATAGAATGATATCTAATCGAGGTTAAATCGTTAATTTTGTCTTCCGTGTCTGAAACTGTTTTTACGGTGGATGTTTTTTAGTTATTGTCATTAGGGTAAATTCGTCACGAAAGTGCATCGTAAGTCTGGGTTGCGTGAAACATTATAAATAGCAATTACCAGAAACACGCAGATTTTATTTTAAAATTTATGAGACATGTTACTTTCAATCACAAAAATTTGGCCAGAAAATAAATACAGTGTAACTTGTGTTGCTCAAATGTTTTTAATTCGAATTTTTTCTCTTGTCCCTTGAATGGCCTCTTAACATAATTCTAAAATATCGTCTTTAATTCGAATTTATTTTAAGTAATTTGAAATCAAAATTAAAAGCTGTAAAAAATGTTTTTTTCTGATTTTTTTTCCGTTAATTAAATTCTTCTGAAACTTGTGGCCTCAGCAATTGCGGCTCGTGCTAAATCACCGTGGGGGTGCTGCAACATAAAGTTCTACACTGCGTACTAATGATTTCTGCATATCTTAAATTAGGAACTAATTTTTAACAGTTTAATACTTAGTTAATAAAGAATTTATTAATAGATTTTTGACTTCAAATTATTTTTAATAAAGAAATTTTAATTTAGAAATTACTAATTTTTAACTAAAAATAATTGAGATTTTTTTAAATGATTTTCACAGTTATTTTTCTACGTCTATTACTCTCATTTATAAGGATTTAGAAGCTCGACTGAACATGAAAAAAATCATTGAAAGCTCTAAGTTAAAATAAATACATATATGGAGAAAAAGGTATTATTTATAGATATTAATACAACTACTTAAAATAAAACCGGCTCTTCTGGTTTTATTTCGAGTGAAATGATCAATGATGTTTTCCACAATATTGGTATGACCATCAAATGACATGAAGACGCTCACGGACAGGCAAGAAACAGAATTTTTTATGGATATCGTCCAAAATTTGCTAAAGTCACAGATTTGGTGTTGAGATCTCATCCTACGTTTCATTTCCAATTTTTTTCAGTAGGAGGAAGAGGTAGCTCAGTAGGAGAGCTTCTTTACGACCATAAATATATCACACAGAATAATATTGGGGTTGCTTAAATTTTGCAATCTGTTCTTTCGGGAGCTCTAAAACGTGGCGATTCCTCAAAGTCTAGAGGTCGAACATTTTAGCCACCCCAATGCTTTCTTTTTGTATATTACGAATTCGAGAAAGAAAGAAAAAAATGGTTATTATACCTACCTATAAGTGAGCTGTGGTGCTTTTCAATGTGAATGTACTTACTGAAGCTCTTTGAGAAGATATATTCATTCAAACTTCCTACATTTCATTCTGTGCGACTAACACAGGCTCTAGAGCCCTGTATTTGATATTCTTTAAAAATTTATGCTTCTTTAACTGCCTCCCAAGGAGGAGCTTCTTTACGACCATAAATATATCACACAGAATAATATTGGGGTTGCTTAAATTTTGCAATCTGTTCTTTTCGGACTTATCTACATTTAGAAGTGAAATCTGTTGAAAAATTACATTGAATCCAAAAAGAAAAAAACAATTATTATTGAATTCAAATTTGTGTACGATAATTTTTAAACTAATTTTTTAAATTTATAATTAATTATTTCTTGATTTTCTTTTATTATTTATTTTCAAATTTCAGCCGGCGAAACATTTTTCCGTAGTCAAAAAACGACCCTTAACGACAGTCTATAAAAACGATTCCGTATCGCGCGGGATAGGGAATTGTTATTCCCTCTCTCTAGGATGCTACGGGGATTGCAGTTCCCTTGTTAGTTAAATGCCTTACTGAGAAAAAAATTTTTTTGAGACCACGGGGTCAATTACTGGTACCCCCACATTGCAAATGCACATGTTCGAATAGAAGCAATTGATACAAAGGGATTTTAAAGTTCTGGAAGAAGGAAAAACTTTCGAGAAGATAGCGGATAGGGAAAATGCCTCTGAAGTAATCTTGGTTTTTATCAAGCTTTTCGGATCAGCTGAAAGCGTCAAAAGTTAGTTTTATTGATGGATTCGGATATTGCATGCAAAACTGAATAAATAAGTGATTAAATTTATGCAGTACAAAAAGATAGAGGTGCTGCAGTTCCGCAGCCCCTATACACGAGCCGCCCCTGAGTCCTCAGTGATCGTAAATAAATAAGTTTTTAAGGGCCTTAACCCCTTATGGCTTATTTCCTCAACTACCTAATTAGATGACAGTTACTATTTTGGGAATGCTTTGTCATTTTAATTCAATTGAGAACCTAAACAACAGTTAATATGTTTATGGATTCCACGTAATTTTTGTATCGAATTATAACGTCTGTGAATAATTTCGTTTTATTTATGCAGTTCAGTAACGGATTCCGAGACTACCACTTTTGGACGATTTTACACAGGAAAGAGGTGTCAGGCAATGAGTCATATGAGCGCATTTCCGTAACATCACCCTACCATTCTTCACTTTCTCCCTATTTTGATGAAAGTAGCTCCGCCCGACGCATGCGCAAAAGCGCGGAGGGTTTCCGAATCCGTTGCTAAACAATAAGTTAAAAATTGCGATAATTCGATGCACGTGCGGTGTACATTCAAACCAGTTAAAGGGTAAATAAACCCTAGGAGTGAGTGCTGCGCAAGTATTGGATTAAAAAAGGGATTGAAAAATTTCTTCCTTTCAAAAGCCTTCAATATGTTCGATGCGAGTTGTACTCATTGTTTTGGAGTTTTATTGCTCAATTGTTGTATTCAAAGTAACGTTTATTGTTTGCTAATTAAAATTACTAACTTATTTTTAATTTACTTACGATTTTTAATTATAAATATCATCATCTAATTTATTCAAATCACTTACAGTTTGCTTATTTATTAATAATTTATTATCCGTTAAAACAGATAAATTTTTTAAATAAATCTTCACAGCATTTTTTAGATAAAAAATGTTGTTTTCTCTTGTACTCATTTTTATACCCGGTTTTTCTTAATTCGAATTTTTGCATGAATCGAATTTTTATTGTGGTCCCGTCAGCATTGAATTAGCCAAGTACAACCGAAGTATCTTGCAAGAATACAGCGAATTGGCAAAAGATAACTATTGAATAAATGAAATTGAAGTCAAAATTATTATTTTAATTAATTAGTCAGGTAATAATTAATTAGAATTAGTTATTCAATTAAATCTTTTATACATATTTGGTTTAAACGGATCCATCAGGAAAGTAATTTTAAACTTCAAATTACGAGTATTATTCAAATTAATTAAATTATTAATTATTTTAGAAGTCTTTCGCCGTTGAGTTTATCCTGCTATACGCCTCTCTAATTCTCTGTCATCTCACCAAGTATTTGAATTTGAATTTAAACTTCAACTAATCCAATAATTTGTTTGCTTAATCAAAACTTGTTCATAAAAAATAAACGGATAGAAAGCAGAGTCATTAAGCATTGAAGCCTTCTGTGTACTATCAAAAATAATTCGTAACTTATGTAATATCTTAAAGAATTTTTGTTTAGTGATTCAATAAAAATTCAATGTATTCCAAAAAGAAAGAAAACTTCCGGCTAAAAGAGAGATAATATATTTTTATAAGTCCGATTAAATTACAGGAAGTAGCAGCAGTATTTAAAAATGGGCGAACTATAAAGTTTCCATATTTGCTTATTTATGAAGTTAAATGTTGTCTGAAATTACCACAAAATCAAAACCAATATTTCAAAAAATTTATTAAAAGCGTGCCTTAAAAAAGAAATCTGCGAAATATACAAAATATAAGCCAAAACTTCATACTTCGATTATCAACAATATAAGAAAAACCTAGGATAAAAATATTTTTAGTAACAATAAAATGATTTGAATTTCATTACAACAATGAAAAGTATTGTTTTAAAGTATACTTAAAAAATTTTAAAATTAGAGAAAAAATTGTACGGAAACTAAATTGGTATCAACGAAAAGATAATTTTTTTTCAAGTTTAAGAAAATCAAGAAAAATTGTAAAAATAGTTTCTTTACTCTAATGTTTTTGTCAGTTATAGCGGAAAAAATTGCTTGTTTTATTAACAAATTAAATTTTTAATTAAAATTTCTAAAAAAAAACGTCTGAGGTGCACATTGTTACTCTTCAAAGTATTTTTGAGTCACATTTGGTAGCTCTAGTTTCCACGATCTGGCCTGTAGAGCGCCAATAGACACAAGCATGCAGAGACGGGCTTTTATTGCCATTAGATGTGTAAAGCTGATACTCAAAATGAATCGTTGATGGTCCTTATAAAAACTATAAATATTTATTAAAAATTTAATCACACTTGGAACAGTTTTTTAAACTAAATACATGCATAAAGCACATATTAGCATGATATAAATTAAATCAAACTTTTTCTTATATTCATTTAGCAGTAGTTTAGAGGCCGCGGTGGCTTAATGGTAAGGTCTCGGCATTGGAGCCGGAAGCTCCCACGTTCAAAACCCTATTCCAATGGAGACCCGCCGTGTATGGGGCCTGTTGTACATTAAATCATACGTAGTGACCAAACGTCCTCCATCTAGTGTGGTGCGGAAGTTTAGAGAGAGGAGTGCCAGTTCAAAGTAATGAGGTTCATCCCAAAATAGCCCTCGCGCTGCTTCAAAACGGGACGTTAATATAACTAAACTAACTAACAGTAATTCATCGAAACGGCACGTTAATACGTTACATAATTTTTCAGGTGCAAATCTCTCTGAATGTTATCAGTGTTTTTCAGTTGTTCTGTTGATAATATAAATATTAGTTTCAAAACTTCACATACTGTAAAGTCATTTTGACTCATTATTTAATTGACGCACAGCTTATGGCAGACAAAAATGCAGGAGAGAAATCAATTAATTCAAACTTAAGTCTTTAACTAGCAGCCCGTCATGAATTCTATAAAATTAAATAGCAAAATAAAACCCAACCAATAAATTTAGAAAATATTGATTCTTTTAAACTTATATATCAAAGCAATTGAATTTCTCACAAATTAATTTTTTTTATTAATAACAGTCACTTTCCTCCTTATACCTATGCATAGTTACTGCTTACTTTATATTTTTATCATACTTTCTTTGCTTTTGAGGCAGAAATTCTTGTAAGTAATATTTATATAATGATTCTTCATTATAAGTTCTTCTGGAAGAATTTATTAGTTTTTCGGAGGAAAGAGCAATAAATATCATCGATCGAATGATTGTAAATGACTTTTTTCGTAAATTACCAGGTCACCCAAGGACAGTTTTTCTCCTAAATGATTCCTGGAATAACTTTTTTTCAGGACTGAAAAGTTTTTTTTATAAACTTTTCTTGATTAGAAAATGAAAAAAAAAAAATTAATACCTGATACACATGATAAGATTATTCAAAATTTGTTAGCTAAAGTTTTGAGATACTATTTGAAATGTTGTAGCATCGAAATTATCGAAGAAATTTCTGAATAGAAATATATTCTTAAGAAAAAAGTATACAATTTTTGTCGGAAAATTATACGTAAGCTGCAAAACTTTGTTAATAACTTAGATAATATAATAGATAAATGGCTTAGAATTAATAATTTAGAAAAAACGGTAGGGCAATTAAATTGGTATCATAGAAAAGGTAATTTTCTGAAGTTTCAGACGGTGTAAAAATAGTGTTTGTGCTATAATATCTGCGGAAGTTATCAAAGTAAAACGGCAAAATTTCATTTAATTTTTAAATAATTACAGTTATAATTTTTAAATTTCAATAAAACGGCTCGGAGGGGCACCTTCCCACCATCCAAAGTATGTTTGAGCCAAATTTCGTAGCTTTAGGTTCAGCTGTATAACCTGCAGAGCACCAACACACATACACATACACACCCACATTTTCCTTCATTAATAGTAGATAATGATAAACAGAAAATATCAAACAATAAAGTACAAGTCATTCGGCTTTTTGTAATACAGTAGACTGTCGATTAACCGGGATCGGATTATCCGGGACGACCCAAAAAAAAGGAAGCGCAGATTGCGGTCGTTGGAATGTGCGGGAAGACCGCATTCTTCTCAACACTTCCCATTGTATTGGACTCGCCATTGGACCGCTCAAAACCAACCTATGGATCAGGGTGTTATTCGAAACCTTAAGACAATATACCGCAAAAATTTGCTCCTTAAGTTGGTACAGGAAGGATACGACGATTTACGTTCTTTTTGGAAAAATCTCTCAGTTTTGGATGCAATTTATTATGATGATGCTGCATGTGTGTGTGTGTGGAAATTAGTAAAAAGCAGCACGGTTAAGAAATCATGGAGGGCAATTTTATCGGATAAGGAAAATGAAATTCCTACAGATGACGACGGTAGTGCTCAGACTGTCAGAAAGTTAGACTGTTCTGAAAATGTGGATGAAGAAGCAGTAACGAAAGTTCGATTAACGAAGAATTAACGAAGATTCGACACTGGAATGTTGTGGTTTAGAAGAAACAAGGAATTTCGAAGAATGTCCTGAAAGAGATGAGGAAAATCTTGTAATTCATCAAAAATTAAGTCAGGGTGACGCATTAGTACACACTGAGGCGTTACATAATTACTTGGAGCAAGAAGATAAAAGCACACCTGCAGAAAAAATAATATTGAGAAATCTGCGTAGTATAATTCGTCGAAGAGTAAATGAAAAACAAAAACAGACTTCTATCATTTCATTCTTCACAAAACAGTAAGGTAAACTACATCTCTATTTTTCTTTTTAGTTGTACGAATTGTAAATCTAAATAACATTAAAATTTCTTGATAACTATTTTCTTTTGTATTAATTAAGCTACTAATGTCTAATTGTATAATAATTTTACATTTTCTATCATTTTTCCAAAATTTCTCATCAAATTTTGTATAAATTGGATTATCCGGGATATTCGCTTATCCGGGACGAATCATTTCCCGACCATCCCGGTTAATCGAGAGTCTACTGTACTTGTTTTTAAAGAAAAGATGGATCTTGTTCTATGTGTACTGAATCGTTAACGCTTCAGAAAGTTGTTTGAACAATTTGTTGGACAGCTGCTACCATCCATATGCATTTGTTTCACACCAGCTGTTGTTATTCCCTACATCCGTGACTAAAATAAACTCACACCACAAATGGTAACATAAGTTGTTCCATGGTTTGTTGGTGGAAGAAAACTCTTCAGGCCATCTAAAGCCAAATCTTTTTTGAAAATCGAATCGCCCTAAAAAAAACTGCTTACCTTTAGATAAAAAATATAAAAAATTAGAATTTGTTGCACAGACTTCGTTTATTAAATTTTAGAAATGTATTTCTTTTTTTCAATTAGTGGAATGCCTTCATTTCGCCTTTTTGAAATTAATTTTAAATGGTTAAAGCAGTTAATTGAATGACAAAAGGTGTGCGCATGTCATCTGACATCCGAATGCACGTTATCTTACACTTTTCCTGCTTCAAGATGTTCGATGGATACAAAAGTGAAATTAACGTGACATATTTGAATTGAATTTATGATGTGAGCCTGAATTGACTCCTTTATCTTAGCGGTTGTTTGGATTCGTATTTCATCGTACAAAACTTTTTTTGAAAACTTCATTCGTTTTAGGAACAAATAATTTTACTTTCTTCTGCTATGATAACTTTTGGACGATTTTCTTGAATTTTTGCAGATATTTAATTTTCTTTGTTTGATATGCCTCATGTATCGTTATGATTACTTCAACCATAAATGAATTTCCTCTTAAAATAATACTCAGTGACAAATTTATCAAAATTTCTTGTGAAGAGATTTTCAAACTAATATTAAAAGAGATCTGACTTTTTATTCTCGAATGCGAATATACATTAAGAATATACTCTCTCGATAACAATAACTCTTATTTTACATAAAAATAATATTGATCCTGAACAAAATAAATATACTTTTCCATACAACTAGACTAAACATCACTTAAAGATATAACAATATTTATTTAGGAATAAAAAAATTTCAGGGGTAATGTGAGAAATGTCAAATGCCTGCGCTAAGTAGATTTCAGGTTGCACGAATGCTCTATATCATGAAAGGAATAAATTATTCGCGTGTTTTTTTTCCTTCTTATTTTTTAAAACAAATTAACATATAATTATGTCTCTTTATGTTAACAATCATAATAATTTTGAATTCTCAAGATCGAATATGTCTATCAATCAATTTTATGCACCTTCGAAATCGAATAATCGTATAATTCTGCTACTTTTAATGAATTCCAAACACATTTTTAAAGTGTATTTAATGGAGATGACAGTTTTCAAGAGCTTTTCATATTTATTATTCAGAAATAGCTAGATAAATTCCAGTAAAATTTAAAGCAATGTTTATCACTTGAAAAAATTGCAGAAAACCAATTCAGAATTTAACATGTTGACTGCCAAGGCAAATTGCCAGTTTGATTCAGTCACTATGAACTTTCTACGACATATTTCGCCGTTGGCAGTCAACTTGTTAATAAATCGAAACTATATACCGGATTCACATGAAAAACAGGTTAATCTTGGTAATTTGCAACAAATATTAATTTTTTACAGAAATCAAATTATTACAGCAATTTAATGAACGCAAAACTTTTTTAAGTAATTGAAAGTATTTGGAGAATTTATTAGATAAGTTTACAATTTTTAATTTTTTTAATTAATGCTTTCTTTTTTTTACCTATTGGCAAACCTTGTTGAATAAAATGGACATCTGGGTTCGTTGAGCTAATAAATATCCACCTTAATTTATTGCCTATTCTGCTTTGAAACTTTTTGATTCTGCTTTTGAGCAAAGAGGCAGCAAAACGAACAAGAACCCCTAATGCAGTGGATAAAAAAATAAGCGAAACGTCATGCCACGATTTCAGAAGATCGTCCAACGCGGAAGTGGAATTAGAAGCCAATGTGATTACCAATAGGGCTGGGTGTAGGTAAAGAAAACAAAATTTGCAATTTAACGCATTTTCTTTAACCAATTGACACAAAATTTGGACATAAGTCTACCATTAAGGTAAGAAGGCCACATATTTCATTTATCAAAGTAATTTCTTAAAGAAGTTATTGCGTTCAAAATATGCGATTATACACACAGACAGACAGTCAACCTTTTGACGGATTTGGCCCAAACTTTTATACGGACCTACATTCCTGATGATAAAACTGTGCACCAAATTTTATCCATCTAGCTATTCAAGTTTTTGATTTATCGTGTTCACATGAACGTGGACAGACAGACTTCCCGTGGACGGATTTCGCCCAAAATTTGAGATAAAGCTACACATTATGTGTGAAGATCACGTACCAAATTTCATTCCTCTAGCTCTAACACTTTTCGAATAATCGTGTTTACAGACAGACATAATTCCAAAATTGTGTTTTTCGGACTCGGGGAGGTCTAAAACGTGGAGATTCGTCAAAATCTCGAGTTCCAATTTTTTGACGATTACAATACTTTCTCTTTGTTTACTTCGCATACGAGAAAGTAAAAACTAGAGCAACTTACTCCTATTTTAGATACAGATTTAATATAAGTTCATCTCTAGTTCCGCATAGCTAATGAGGGAAGATTGATAAATTGCATTTAAAGAGTGTAATATCCACTGTTAATTTATTACTTAGAAACTAATAATTCACTTATCTCTTCTAGAACATACTTCAAACAGTCCCTGTTGATTTGATATATTGTCCATTTTTCAGTGTCATTTCTTTACTGATATGAGGTCTTGCATTTTTCGTAAAATCATTCATCATTTTAATGGACCGTTAATAGCTGACTGACATATAAAGGAGCTGTTAATTTTGGCTGACTAATACGATTGTCTTTTATACTAAAAGGATTTCTTTTGAGGCTTCAAAACTCTATTGTATATTAGGTTTCCTTATGTGGGCAATTACCATTTCCAACAATTTTGTTTATTTATTTTTTTATAAAAGCGCACTAAAGGGAAAACTCTTGTTACAGAGTACAGACACAAAATTAGCATCAAACGAACAAAGAACAAAAGCTGTAATCAGTGAATCTCTAAAATATTTTTTAAAGTATTAAGAAATTAAAAAAACTTTAAAAACGTATCAAGAATTTAAAAGTTTTAAATACTAAACAACAAAAAATTTCAAAACGTATAAAGAATTTAAAAGGTGAATGCATACAGTTACAAAGCTGTTAAAAATCACATTAGGATTTTGAAAGGAGTATACATACGATCTCAAAATCATAAAAAAAAAACATATTAGGAATTTAAAAGTTGTAAACATTTAAACTTAAAAACAGCAAAGGACATGTTGAAAATATCAAGTTCTTAGTTTGGTTATATTAACGTCCCGTTTTGAAGTATCACGAGGGCTATTTTGACGGAACTCGTAATTTTGAACCGCG